>CM061069.1:68364414-68576183 GCA_030762895.1 Sophora flavescens | reverse complement strand
GCAATAGGCAATTCAAACAATTCAGCAAGAGACAATCAATTCAAGTCCAATTAGAGGCTTAGGTTCCTTAGAATCATGTTCTCACTGATTTGGTACTCTTTCTCACCTGACTCACCCCAAGCTTGTTTATTTGCTTGGCTCTCTTCCTCACCACACTCAAGTGTTGGGGATAAGACATTTCACTCAATTTCCCTCAGGAATGAATCCTGCCATAGGCTTGACTGCTCAACCACATCTCCTACTATTAATGAAAACAATTTTAGAATCAAGAGAGTCTTTTATTTGGTTGTAACATGGCCATGGGATTAATCGTTAAGGAGTAGGGATAACAAGAAAGGGACATTTCAAAGGTTACGTAAACATCAACATTTGCAAGCATGACCTTAAAATACCTTCTTGGGTTTCAATTCCTTTCCACCTTTCTTTTTCCTTTTTCTTTTTATTTCTCACTTTTCTTTTTGTCATCCCCTTCTCTGTTATTTTTATCATTTTTTTTCTTTTATTTGGAGGAAAATTTTACAACTCAAGAGAATTTTTTCTTGATTCTTTCATCCCCAATTTTCAACTACCCTTTTTACCCTTTGTAATACTTTGAAGGTCCTATCAAACATTATTTATCAATAAATTTCAAGGTACCAAGAAAAGTATTTCTATTCTTTCGGTGCTCAAATTGGGCAATTAAGGGGTAGCATTTCATCATTCAAAGCTCAAGGAAGGAGAAATACCTATGTCCTTTCAATCATTTTCAAAAATGTTTTAAAAAAATTTTCTTAAGCTTCAAAATGGTTTCAAGTCAAGTTCTAGAAAATCATCCAAGAGGAATAACACTTCTAACACAAGAATGGGGTAAATTTTGAGTGAGTACCCCTTTGGCTCAAAATCTCGCATTTTAGTTCGGAATCAATGAAAAACAAAAATCTTCATAACCGATGCTAATTATCAACTATCAAGGTTATCTCAAACATTTTCATTTTCAGCCATATCACAAGAATGAAAAAAATTGGGTTCAACAATTCCTACCACAGTTAATTTGGCACTTAGTTCTCACGATTGGATACAAAATCTAAGCAAGGGCAATCGAATCGTGTGATCATGCAAACCTATCATGCAAAACTATATGAATGCAACATGCACAAATGCGAATGCAAAAATACCCCTACCCCAAGCTTAAGTTATTGTCCCCAATGCAAACAATCAAAGTTGGAGAAAGGAAAGAAAAATAAAATAAAGCAAAAAATTGGGCAACTTACGGCGGTAGCGGGTGTTGGCTTTCATTTGATCAGAACTGCAGAAAGTTGGGTTGCTTTTTCTTGTCTTCTTGCTCTTCCTCCTTCCTTCTACTCACTGAATCACTTGGTAATTTTATTAGTAAAGAAAACTCTTGATCTTCTCAAGTTATTCAAGAGTTTAAAATCTAAAAATCAAATCTAACTAAACAAAAGGAAAAAGGAAAAGGAAAAAAAATTGGGTTGCCTCCCAGTGAGGCGCTTCTTTAATGTCCTAGCTTGACTTATTAAAAGGTATCACAGGATCCTCCTCCCGGATCAAATGGAAATTGGGGTGGTGATTGCATAAAGAATATAACTGTACTCTCAATTCCACCTAGCCATTGGGTGAAATATCCATTGACCTTTGCAACCATAATAGCACTTACTTCCTAGCGGGTCAAATGGCATTTTCACCGGGAAGTTTGAAAAACATGGGGAAGGGACTAGTTTACCAATGTCCACACATGCATGCAAGCCGACATATTTGTCCAATGCGGAAAAATCAACCTTTCAAAGAAGCATGGTGGAATCCCCTACCACTTCATCTTCATCTTGAACTATCCCCCAAACCAGATTTTCCTCAAATGGGCTTCATGTGACTCTTGTACTAACTCTTGGCAAATCTCCTCAACGTGCGTTTTGAAGTTCCGCTTCACAGCTTGATACTCTCACAATTTGCTCTTGCCTTGGCCTCGGAGGCGGATAGCTCTTGGGAATACTTGTTCTAGAGCAAATTTCAACGGGATTTGCTCCTTCCATTCCCATTCCTCCTCATGCTTCATTATCACACTATAAGCTTGTGCATGAGGGGCGGTGGCGTCCCTCGAACCCGTAGTCTCCCAAGACTACATTAGGCCCAAAGTGGTATTTTGTAACTCCATCCAAGGTGGGGAAAGTAATAAGTCTCCATTTGTTGTGCATCCACCTTGTACAAACACAACTCAAAACAAAAAAGATCAAATATCTCGGGAAAATAAAAATGAAAATAAAAATAATAAAAATGTCTAAATTAGTTGCCTCCTTTGTTACTAATGATATTGGCAAAACCAATCCCTGCAAACGGCGCCAAAAACTTGTTGGGCCGAATCGGGGCAAGCATACCCAGTGCAAGTAATACGTGTGGTAAGACCGATTGCTCGTATCCACGGGGATTGGATGTCAAGTACCATTCCAAGCTCGAGACCATCTAGACTAAACTATTGATCAAGAGAAAGTAAAACAAACAAAAGAAAAGGAAAAGTTCTTTGGGGACTTTAACAAACACTAGGAGTGCAGAAGGATATGTTGGGACTAGACTTCACCAAACCTCTAACTCATGTACTATCGGGACTAGATACCTCCCATTCATGCTTGAGATATTAAAATCAATCCACTAAACTACTCAAACCCCAATTCCTCGGATGGCAAGAGCCTAAATCCACTAATAGACCCTAATTCCTTAGGTGGCCTAGATTAATGAATTTGCATTAAGATTAGGGATTACGCGATTACTAATAAACCTAGTTCCATTCCTGGATACAAGGCTTACTAGGTGATTAAATTCAATTCCGGTTATGATACGAACGTTCCCATTGCATACCAAAACACAAATCAAGTCATGGGGTGTGCTAGCCACAACAAGCATTAAGCACGAAAAATAACCACTAATACGAAGACATGAACATAGATTAATCACTCAAGATAAATACATAAACATAAGTTTGATTACATCTAATCCCAACACAGGGATTTAACTACTCATAAAACAAAGAAAACCAAACTAGAGAAATAGAAGGAAGAGGAGAGGGAGAGGCCCCATGGAGCTTTCCTTCTTCTTCAAAGCAACCCCTCTTGGCTCCCTTCTAGGTTGAAACCCTAGCCCAAATGCAGCCTCCAAATGCCTTCAAATGGACCCCCAAAAACTCTCCAGCTTCTGCCTCTGCGTTATTATTTATAGGTCAACTGCGCGTCACGGCCGTGATGGCCATCACGGGCTGGCCGTGACGCGTCTGCTCCAAGGCGTATTTTCACAAATGAAGTCTCGCGAGGCGAGCTAGCTTTCGCTCGCGAAACCCCAACTCTTATGGTTGGTCACGGCCGTGATGTCTATTCCGGGCAGGCCGTGACAGCTCTCGACTTTGGCCTTCCGCTTCGATCACAGCCGTGATGGTCATCACGGCCAGGCCGTGATGGGCTCTGTTTGGCTCATATTCTTCACTTTTCAAGCTCTTTTTCATCCAAGCTCCACCATGGCTGATTTTGATCATTTTTACATTGAATTCCTGCAAAACAACACCAAGAAACTGCTTCACCCGTTCCAAGGAAAATCTAACTAAAATCAAATAAAGAATGCCTAATCTATATGCAAATGCATGCAAAAGTATATGGAAAATATCATGTAAAATCACACTATCAAATCACCCAGCTTATTCAATTGCTTTGTCCTCAAGCAATCACTAAGGCCAATAGGAATAAATGTGAACATTGATAGTGAACTAAGAACTTGAGTAAATGATCCAAGCAATAGGCAATTCAAACAATTCAGCAAGAGACAATCAATTCAAGTCCAATTAGAGGCTTAGGTTCCTTAGAATCATGTTCTCACTGATTTGGGCACTCTTTCTCACCTGAAGCTCACCCCCAAGCTTGTTTATTTGCTTGGCTCTCTTCCTCACCACTCAAGTGTTTAGGGATAAGACATTTCACTCAATTTTCCTCAAGGAATGAATCCTACCATAGGCTTGACTATCAACCACATCTCTACTTTATTAATGAAAACAATTTAGAATCAAGAGGTCTTTTATTTGGTTGTAACATGGCCATGGGATTAATCGTTAGGTAGGGATAACAAGAAAAGGACATTTCAAAAGGTTACATAAACATCAACATTTGCAAGCATGACCTTCTAAAATACCTTCTTGGTTTTCAATTCCCTTTCCACCTTTCTTTGCTTTCCTTTTCTTTTTATTTCTCACTTTTCTTTTGTCATCCCCTTCTCTATTTATTTTTATCATTTTTTCTTTTATTTGGAGAAGGGAGATTTTACAACTCAAGAGAATTTTTTTCTTCCGATTCTTTCATCCCAATTTTCAACTACCCTTTTTACCCTTTTGTAATACTTTAGAAGGTCCTATCAAACATTATTTATCAATAAATTTCAAGGTACCAAGAAAAGTATTTCTATTCTTTCAGGCTCAAATTGGGCAACTAAGGGGTAGCATTTCATCATTCAAAGCTCGGAAGGCCAGAAAAATACCTATTGCCTCAATCATTTTCAAAAATGTTTTAAAAAATTTCTTAAGCTTCAAAATGGTTTCAAGTCAAGTTCTAGAGAAAATCATCCAAGAGGAATAACACTCTAACACAAAGAATGGGGTAAAATTTTTAGTGAGTACCCTTTGGCTCAAAATCTCACATTTTAGTTCAGAATCAATGAAAAACAAAAATCTTCATAACAGATGCTAATTATCAACTATCCAAGGTTATCTCAAACATTTTCATTTTCAGCCATATCACAAGAATGAAAAAAATTGGGTTCAACAATTCACTACCACAGTTAATTTGGCACTTAGTTCTCACAATTGGATACAAAATCTAAGCAAGGGCAATCGAATCGTAAGATCATGCAAACCTATCATGCAAAACTATATGAATGCAACATGCACAAATGCGAATGCAAAATACCCCTACCCTGAGCTTAAGAATTTACATTGTCCCCAATGGAAACAATCAAGTTGGAGAAAGGAAAGAAAAAATAAAATAAAAGCAAAAAAATTGAAGCGGCTTACGAGGCGGTGACGGGTGTTGGCTCATTTGATCGAAGCGGCTTGAAAGTTGGGTTGCTTTTTCTTGTCTTCTTGCTCTTCCCTCCTTCCTTCTTACCCTGGAATCACTTGGTAATTTTATTAGTAAAAGAAAACTCTTGAACTTCTCAAATTATTCAAGAGTTTAAAATCTAAAATCAAATCTAACTAAACAAAAAGGAAAAGAAAAATTGGGTTGCCTCCCAATGAGCGCTTCTTTAATGTCACTAGCTTGACTTATTAAAAGGTATCCTAGGATCCTCCTCCGGATCAAATGGAAATTGGGGTGGTGATTGCAACAGGAATATAACTTTATTCTCAATTCCACCCAGCCATTGGGTGAAATATCCATTGACCTTTGCAACCATAATAATGCACTTACTTCCTAAGCGGGTCAAATGGCATTTTCACCAGGAAGTTTGAAAAACATGGGGAAGGGACTAGTTTACCAATGTCCACACATGCATGCAAGCCGACATATTTGTCCAATGCAGAAAAATCAAACCGCTCAACAAGCATGGTGGAATCCCCTACCACTTCATCTTCATCTTGAACTATCCCCCAAACCAGATTTTCCTCAAATTGGGCTTCATGTGACTCTTGTACTAATCATTGGCAAATCTCCCTCAACGTGCGTTTTGAAGTTCTGCTTCACAGCTTCGATACTCTCACAATTTGCTCTTGCCTTGGCCTCCGAGGCGGATAGCTCTTGGGAATACTGTTTCTAGAGCAACTTTCAACGTATTTGCTCCTTCCATTCCCATTCCTCCTCATGCTTCATTATCACACTATAAGCTTGTGCATGAGGGCGGTGACGTCCCTCGAACCCGTAGTCTCCCAAGACTACATTAGGCCCAAAGTGGTATTTTGTAACTCCATCCAAGGTGGGAAAGTAATAAGTCTCCATTTGTTGCATCCACCTTGTACAAACACAACTCAAAACAAAAAGATCAAATATCTACTGAAAAATAAAAATGAAAATAAAAATAATAAAAATGTCTAAATTAGTTGCCTCCTTTGTTACTAATGATATTGGCAAAACCAATCCCTGCAACGGCGCCAAAAACTTGTTGGACTAATTGGGCAAGCATACCCAGCCCGTGCAAGTAATACTTGGTAAGACCGGTTATCGTATCCACGGGGATTGGATGTCAAGTACCAATTCGCAAGCTCCGGCAACTATCTAGACTAAACTATTGATCAAGAGAAAGTAAAACAAACAAAAGAAAAGGGAAAAGTTCTTTGGGGACTTTTAACAAACACTAGAGTGCGGAAAGGATATGTTGGGACTAGACTTCACCAAACCTCTAACTCATGTACTATCGTGGACTAGATACCTCCCATTCATGCTTCGGATATTAAAATCAATCCACTAAACTACTCAAACCCCAATTCCTCGGATGGCAAGAGCCTCAAATCCACTAATAGACCCTAATTCCTTAGGTGGCCTAGATTAATGAATTTGCATTAAGATTAGGGATTACGCGATTACTAATAAACCTAGTTCCATTCCTAGATACAAGGCTTACTAGGTGATTAAATTCAATTCGGTTATGATACTGAACGTTCCCATTGCATACCAAAACACAAATCAAGTCATGGGGGTGCTAGCCACAACAAGCATTAAGCACAGAAAAATAACCACTAATACGAAGACATGAACATAGATTAATCAGTCAAGATAAATACATAAACATAAGTTTGATTACATCTAATCCCAACACAGGGATTTAACTACTCATAAAACAAAGAAAACCAAACTAGAGAAATAGGAAGGAAGAGGAGAGGAGAGGCCCCATGGGAGCTTTCCTTCTTCTTCAAAGCAACCCCTCTTGGCTCCCTTCTAGGGTTGAAACCCTAGCCCAGCTGCAGCCTCCAAATGCCTTCAAATGGACCCCCAAAACTCTCCGGTCTGTGCACGCGTTATTATTTATAGGTCACTCTGCGCGTCACGGCCGTGATTGCCATCTGGGTCTGGCCGTGACGCGTTCTTTCCTAGGCGTATTTTCACAAAATGTAGTCTCGCGAGGCGAGCTAGCTTTTCGCGTCACGAAACCCTAATTTTATGGTTGGTCACGGCCGTGATGTCTATTACGGGCAGGTGGTGATGATCTCGACTTTGGCCTTTCGCTCTCCGCTTGATCACTGTCGTGATGGTCATCACGGCCAGGCCGTGATGGGCTTTGTTTGGCTCATATTCTTCACTTTTCAAGCTCTATTTCATCCAAGCTCCACCATGGCTGATTTTGATCATTTTTACATTGAATTCCCGCAAAACAACACCAAGAAACCGCTTCACCCGTTCCAAGGAAAATCTAACTAAAATCAAATAAAGAATGCCTAATCTATATGCAAAATGCATGCAAAAGTATATAGAAAATATCATGTAAAATCACACTATCAAATCACCCAAAGCTTATTCAATTGCTAGTCCTCAAGCAATCACTAATGCTAGTATAATAAACAGAACATTGATAGTGAACTAAGAACCCGAGTAAATGATCCAAGCAATAGTAAATTCAAACAATTCAGCAAGAGACAATCAATTATAGTCAAATTATAGGCCTATGTTCCTTAGAATCATGTTCTCACTGATTTGGGCACTCTTTCTCACCTGAAGCTCACCCCAAGCTTGTTTATTTGCTTGGCTCTCTTCCTCACCACTCAAGTGTTTAGGGGATAAGACATTTCACTCAATTTTCCTCAAGGAATGAATCCTACCATAGGCTTGACTATCAACCACATCTCTACTTTATTAATGAAAACAATTTAGAATCAAGAGGTCTTTTATTTGGTTGTAACATGGCCATGGGATTAATCGTTAGGTAGGGATAACAAGAAAAGGACATTTCAAAAGGTTACATAAACATCAACATTTGCAAAGCATGACCTTCTAAAATACCTTCTTGGGTTTTCAATTCACTTTCCACCTTTCTTTGCTTTCCTTTTCTTTTTATTTCTCACTTTTCTTTTTGTCATCCCCTTCTCTATTTATTTTTATCATTTTTTTTTTCTTTTATTTGGAGAAGGGGAGATTTTACAACTCAAGAGAATTTTTTTTTTCTTCTGATTCTTTCATCCCAAATTTTCAACTACCCTTTTTACCCTTTTGTAATACTTTAGAAGGTCCTATCAAACATTATTTATCAATAAATTTCAAGGTACCAAGAAAAGTATTTCTATTCTTTCAGGCTCAAAATTGGGCAACTAAGGGGTAGCATTTCATCATTCAAAGCTCAGAAGGCCAGAAAAATACCTATTGCCTCAATCATTTTCAAAAATTTTTTCAAAAATTTTCTTAAGCTTCAAAATGGTTTCAAGTCAAGTTCTAGAGAAAATCATCCAAGAGGAATAACACTCTAACACAAAGAATGGGGTAAAATTTTAGTGAGTACCCCTTTGGCTCAAAATCTCACATTTTAGTTCAGAATCAATGAAAAACAAAAATCTTCATAACCAGATGCTAATTATCAACTATCCAAGGTTATCTCAAACATTTTCATTTTCAGCCATATCACAAGAATGAAAAAAAATTGGGTTCAACAATTCACTACCACAGTTAATTTGGCACTTAGTTCTCACAATTGGATACAAAATCTAAGCAAGGGCAATCGAATCGTGTGATCATGCAAACCTATCATGCAAAACTATATGAATGCAACATGCACAAATGCGAATGCAAAATACCCCTACCCCAAGCTTAAGAATTTACATTGTCCCCAATGTAAACAATCAAGTTGAGAAAGGAAAGAAAAATAAAATAAAGCAAAAATTGGAACGCTTACAGAGGCGGTAGCGGGTGTTGGCTTTCATTTCATCAAACTGCTTGAAAGTTGGGTTGCTTTTTCTTGTCTTCTTGCTCTTCCCTCCCTTCCTTCTTACCCCTGGAATCACTTGGTAATTTTATTAGTAAAAAGAAAACTCTTGAACTTCTCAAATTATTCAAGAGTTTAAAATCTAAAATCAAATCTAACTAAACAAAAAGGAAAAGAAAAATTGGGTTGCCTCCCAATGAGCGCTTCTTTAATGTCACTAGCTTGACTTATTAAAAGGTATCCTAGGATCCTCCTCCTGGATCAAATGGAAATTGGGGTGGTGATTGCAACAGTAATATAACTTTATTCTCAATTCCACCCAGCCATTGGGTGAAATATCCATTGACCTTTGCAACCATAATAATGCACTTACTTCCTAGCGGGTCAAATGGCATTTTCACCAGGAAGTTTGAAAAACATGGGGAAGGGACTAGTTTACCAATGTCCACACATGCATGCAAGCCGACATATTTGTCCAATGCAGAAAAATCAAACTGCTCAGCAAGCATGGTGGAATCCCCTACCACTTCATCTTCATCTTGAACTATCCCCCAAACCAGATTTTCCTCAAATTGGGCTTCATGTGACTCTTGTACTAACTGTTGGCAAATCTCCTCAACGTGCGTTTTGAAGTTCTGCTTCACAGCTTCGATACTCTCACAATTTGCTCTTGCCTTGGCCTCAGAGGCGGATAGCTCTTGGGAATACTGTTCTAGAGCAGCTTTCAACGGTATTTGCTCCTTCCATTCCCATTCCTCCTCATGCTTCATTATCACACTATAAGCTTGTGCATGAGGGCAGTGACGTCCCCTGAACCCGTAGTCTCCCAAGACTACATTAGGCCCAAAGTGGTATTTTGTAACTCCATCCAAGGTGGGAAAGTAATAAGTCTCCTTTTGTTGCATCCACCTTGTACAAACACAACTCAAAACAAAAAGATCAAATATCTACAGAAAATAAAAATGAAAATAAAAATAATAAAAATGTCTAAATTAGTTGCCTCCTTTGTTACTAATGATATTGGCAAAACCAATCCCCGGCAACGGCGCCAAAAACTTGTTGGACGAATCTGGGCAAGCATACCCAGCCGTGCAAGTAATACGGTGGTAAGACCGGTTATCGTATCCACGGGGATTGGATGTCAAGTACCAATTCGCAAGCTCGGCAACTATCTAGACTAAACTATTGATCAAGAGAAAGTAAAACAAACAAAAGAAAAGGGAAAAGTTCTTTGGGGACTTTTAACAAACACTAGGAGTGCAGAAGGATATGTTGGGACTAGACTTCACCAAACCTCTAACTCATGTACTATCAGGACTAGATACCTCCCATTCATGCTTCAGATATTAAAATCAATCCACTAAACTACTCAAACCCCAATTCCTCGGATGGCAAGAGCCTAAATCCACTAATAGACCCTAATTCCTTAGGTGGCCTAGATTAATGAATTTGCATTAAGATTAGGGATTACGCGATTACTAATAAACCTAGTTCCATTCCTAGATACAAGGCTTACTAGGTGATTAAATTCAATTCCGGTTATGATACGAACGTTCCCATTGCATACCAAAACACAAATCAAGTCATGGGGTGCTAGCCACAACAAGCATTAAGCACGGAAAAATAACCACTAATACGAAGACATGAACATAGATTAATCAGTCAAGATAAATACATAAACATAAGTTTGATTACATCTAATCCCAACACGAGGATTTAACTACTCATAAAACAAAGAAAAACCAAACTAGAGAAATAGGAAGGAAGAGGAGAGGAGAGGCCCCATGGGAGCTTTCCTTCTTCTTCAAAGCAACCCCTCTTGGCTCCCTTCTAGGGTTGAAACCCTAGCCCAGCTGCAAGCCTCCAAATGCCTTCAAATGGACCCCCAAAAACTCTCCGGTTAATTCTGCTGCGTTATTATTTATAGGTCTGCTGCTGGCGTCACACGGCCGTGATGGCCATCACGGGGCTGGCCGTGACGCGTTCTGTCCAAGGCGTATTTTCACAAAATGAAGTCTCGCGAGGCGAGCTAGCTTTCGCGTCGCGAAACCCTAATTTTATGGTTGGTCACGGCCGTGATGTCTATTACGGGCAGGCCGTGACAGTCTCTGACTTTGGCCTTCCACTGCCGCTTGATCACGGCGTGATGGTCATCACGGCCAGGCCGTGATGGGCTCTGTTTGGCTCATATTCTTCACTTTTCAAGCTCTATTTCATCCAAGCTCCACCATGGCTGATTTTGATCATTTTTACATTGAATTCCTGCAAAACAACACCAAGAAACCGCTTCACCCGTTCCAAGGGAAAATCTAACTAAAATCAAATAAAGAATGCCTAATCTATATGCAAAATGCATGCAAAAGTATATAGAAAATATCATGTAAAATCACACTATCAAATCACCCTAAGCTTATTCAATTGCTTGTCCTCAAGCAATCACTAAGGCCGATAGAATAAATGAACATTGATCGTGAACTAAGAACCCGAGTAAATGATCCAAGCAATAGGCAATTCAAACAATTCAGCAAGAGACAATCAATTCAAGTCCAATTAGAGGCTTAGGTTCCTTAGAATCATGTTCTCACTGATTTGGGCACTCTTTCTCACCTGAAGCTCACCCCAAGCTTGTTTATTTGCTTGGCTCTCTTCCTCACCACTCAAGTGTTTAGGGGATAAGACATTTCACTCAATTTTCCTCAAGGAATGAATCCTACCATAGGCTTGACTATCAACCACATCTCTACTTTATTAATGAAAACAATTTAGAATCAAGAGGTCTTTTATTTGGTTGTAACATGGCCATGGGATTAATCGTTAGGTAGGGATAACAAGAAAAGGACATTTCAAAAGGTTACATAAACATCAACATTTGCAAAGCATGACCTTCTAAAATACCTTCTTGGGTTTTCAATTCACTTTCCACCTTTCTTTGCTTTCCTTTTCTTTTTATTTCTCACTTTTCTTTTTGTCATCCCCTTCTCTATTTATTTTTATCATTTTTTTTTTTTTTATTTGGAGAAGGGGAGATTTTACAACTCAAGAGAATTTTTTTTCTTCTCGATTCTTTCATCCCAAATTTTCAACTACCCTTTTTACCCTTTTGTAATACTTTAGAAGGTCCTATCAAACATTATTTATCAATAAATTTCAAGGTACCAAGAAAAGTATTTCTATTCTTTCAGGCTCAAAATTGGGCAACTAAGGGGTAGCATTTCATCATTCAAAGCTCAGAAGGCCAGAAAAATACCTATTGCCTCAAATCATTTTCAAAAATGTTTTAAAAAATTTTCTTAAGCTTCAAAATGGTTTCAAGTCAAGTTCTAGAGAAAATCATCCAAGAGGAATAACACTCTAACACAAAGAATGGGGTAAAATTTTAGTGAGTACCCCTTTGGCTCAAAATCTCACATTTTAGTTCAGAATCAATGAAAAACAAAAATCTTCATAACTAGGATGCTAATTATCAACTATCCAAGGTTATCTCAAACATTTTCATTTTCAGCCATATCACAAGAATGAAAAAAATTGGGTTCAACAATTCACTACCACAGTTAATTTGGCACTTAGTTCTCACAATTGGATACAAAATCTAAGCAAGGGCAATCGAATCGTGTGATCATGCAAACCTATCATGCAAAACTATATGAATGCAACATGCACAAATGCGAATGCAAAAATACCCCTACCCTGACTTAAGAATTTACATTGTCCCCAATGTAAACAATCAAGTTGGAGAAAGGAAAGAAAAATAAAATAAAGCAAAAAATTGGAACGGCTTACGAGGGCGGTAGCGGGTGTTGGCTTTCATTTCGATCGAAACTGCTTGAAAGTTGGGTTGCTTTTTCTTGTCTTCTTGCTCTTCCCTCCTTCCTTCTTACCCTGGAATCACTTGGTAATTTTATTAGTAAAAGAAAACTCTTGATCTTCTCAAATTATTCAAGAGTTTAAAATCTAAAATCAAATCTAACTAAACAAAAAGGAAAAAGGAAAAGGAAAAGAAAAATTGGGTTGCCTCCCAATGACCGCTTCTTTAATGTCACTAGCTTGACTTATTAAAAGGTATCCTAGGATCCTCCTCCCGGATCAAATGGAAATTGGGGTGGTGATTGCAACAAGTAATATAACTTTATTCTCAATTCCACCCAGCCATTGGGTGAAATATCCATTGACCTTTGCAACCATAATAATGCACTTACTTCCTAGCGGGTCAAATGGCATTTTCACCAGGAAGTTTGAAAAACATGGGGAAGGGACTAGTTTACCAATGTCCACACATGCATGCAAGCCGACATATTTGTCCAATGCAGAAAAATCAAACTGCTCAGCAAGCATGGTGGAATCCCCTACCACTTCATCTTCATCTTGAACTATCCCCCAAACCAGATTTTCCTCAAATTGGGCTTCATGTGACTCTTGTACTAACTGTTGGCAAATCTCCTCAACGTGCGTTTTGAAGTTCTGCTTCACAGCTTCGATACTCTCACAATTTGCTCTTGCCTTGGCCTCAGAGGCGGATAGCTCTTGGGAATACTTGTTCTAGAGCAGACTTTCAACGGTATTTGCTCCTTCCATTCCCATTCATCCTCATGCTTCATTATCACACTATAAGCTTGTGCATGAGGGCGGTGGCGTCCTCGAACCCCGTAGTCTCCCAAGACTAAATTAGGCCCAAAGTGGTATTTTGTAACTCCATCCAAGGTGGGAAAGTAATAAGTCTCCATTTGTTGCATCCACCTTGTACAAACACAACTCAAAACAAAAAGATCAAATATCTACAGAAAATAAAAATGAAAATAAAAATAATAAAAATGTCTAAATTAGTTGCCTCCTTTGTTACTAATGATATTGGCAAAACCAATCCCCGGCAACGGCGCCAAAAACTTGTTGAACGAATCTGGGCAAGCATACCCGGTAGTGCAAGTAATACGTGGTAAGACCGGTTATCGTATCCACGGGGATTGGATGTCAAGTACCAATTCGCAAGCTCGGCAACTATCTAGACTAAACTATTGATCAAGAGAAAGTAAAACAAACAAAAGAAAAGGGGAAAAGTTCTTTGGGGACTTTTAACAAACACTAGGAGTGCAGAAGGATATGTTGGGACTAGACTTCACCAAACCTCTAACTCATGTACTATCGGGACTAGATACCTCCCATTCATGCTTCAGATATTAAAATCAATCCACTAAACTACTCAAACCCCGATTCCTCGGATGGCAAGAGCCTAAATCCACTAATAGACCCTAATTCCTTAGGTGGCCTAGATTAATGAATTTGCATTAAGATTAGGGGATTACGCGATTACTAATAAACCTAGTTCCATTCCTAGATACAAGGCTTACTAGGTGATTAAATTCAATTCCCAGGTTATGATACGAACGTTCCCATTGCATACCAAAACACAAATCAAGTCATGGGGGTGCTAGCCACAACAAGCATTAAGCACAGAAAAATAACCACTAATACGAAGACATGAACATAGATTAATCAGTCAAGATAAATACATAAACATAAGTTTGATTACATCTAATCCCAACACAGGGATTTAACTACTCATAAAACAAAGAAAACCAAACCAGAGAGAAATAGGAAGGAAGAGGAGAGAGAGAGGCCCCATGGGAGCTTTCCTTCTTCTTCAAAGCAACCCCTCTTGGCTCCCTTCTAGGGTTGAAACCCTAGCCCAGCTGCAGCCTCCAAATGCCTTCAAATGGACCCCAAAAAACTCTCCGATTAAATCTGCTGCGTTCTTATTTATAGGTCTGCTGCGCGTCACGGCCGTGATGGCCATCACGGGCTGGCCGTGACGCGTTCTGTCCAAGGCGGATTGTCACAAAATGAAGTCTCGCGAGGCGAGCTAGGTTTCGCGTCGCGAAACCCTCATTTGCTGGTTGGTCACGTAGTGATGTCTATTACGGGCGGCGGTGACATCTCGACTTTTGCCTTCTGCTCTGCTTGATCACGGCCGTGATGGTCATCACGGCCAGGCCGTGATGGGCTCTGTTTGGCTCATATTCTTCACTTTTCAAGCTCTATTTCATCCAAGCTCCACCATGGCTGATTTTGATCATTTTTACATTGAATTCCTGCAAAACAACACCAAGAAACCGCTTCACCCGTTCCAAGGGAAAATCTAACTAAAATCAAATAAAGAATGCCTAATCTATATGCAAAATGCATGCAAAAGTATATAGAAAATATCATGTAAAATCACACTATCAGTGGACCCCTAGGATAGTCGATGCACCTTATTCTCAGATGCGCCACCACGGGTGTACATGACCCCTTAGTCTTGGATGAATCACCGTGGATGGCCAGATCGTCTTACATGTGGACGACCTCCTCTTAACTATCGTACCTCCCCCTAAAACTCAGTATGTACACATCAAACAACTGTTATCCACCACCTCCATCAACACCATTTATTATGGTTTAACCTATTTTATCAACAAGCACCAAAGGTAACATCATCTTTAATCTTTTAACTTTAAACGTCAAACAACACTCTGGCCAAAAAGCACCAGAGCTCAACACCTTGACCATTAAGCATCAAGGCCCCCTTGGCCCTAGGCTACCAAGGTACAACATCAACAACACCTTGATCATTAAGCATCAAGACTCAACATCATCTTTTCACTTGTATTTGGTCTTCATGTTTCGTTGGTATCTTATTAAGTCTTTTAAGCGTTTGAGGTGAAAACCCCTATTTCAAAGATTCTGTTTGTGTTAAGTCGGTGAGCACGGGCGTGCTCACCCTCAGCACGGGCATGCTGGACTTGCAGGCAAGCACGGTCGTGCTGCCTGTTAAGCACGGGCATGCTTAAAAGAATGCCTTTCTCTGGATTTCAAACTTGAGCACGGGCATGCTCCCTGTTAAACACGACCGTGCTCAATGGAGCATGGCCGTACTGATCTGGGCAGAAAGGGTCAGAAACCCTTCCCCAAATCCTTGGGACAGTTCACATATTCAACCTATTGGCTTCTACTAATCCATTGAACATCGACTTCATTAATCTTAATTGTTCTTCATTAATATTCATGTCTTATCATCATGGGGAGTTAATCCTTTAATCATAGATTCCTTATTAATGTTCCTAGAACACTCACTAATCAATCCTAGGGTCTTTAACTAAGCCCTATGAACATAATCTTACCTCTCACACTATATTCATGTCTTATGAACAACTAGGAAAAACATCCCTTAATTCTCATTTTAACGCCTTAACATCATTGTTGGTATTAACATCCTTAACAATAAATACTCATTAAGAGCACAACATCAAACAACAGCCAATAACCATTATAACTCATTACAACATTGCATCAACATTCAATATGTTCATAATAGACAACATTCAAGAACAAGAACATTCATACCAACGTAAATCAACTAATAACGCAGTCATGCCAATATCATCATCACAACAATTAAAATCATATAACAATTAGACATCGAGGCATATAAACATGTTATCATACAAATAGTCATATAGGCATTTAATCAAACACCAGGGTCATGGGTTAACCCTTCATCGATGCTACCTCATAGCCTACATGTTCATACAAGCCATTCTCCCCATACCGGTATGAAGATTCCCAAAACCATAACGTTGGCAAACTAAACACGTTCCCTCGAGCGGCTCGACGAGTTCCTCAAGCCTTGGTCAAACAAGAAGGGAAGAGAACAACCAATTAATCTCCAATTCAAAAGAAGGGAAAAGGAGATTAATGAGGGATAACTACGTTACCTTAAACAATGCTAACAAGTGTAACTTCTCTTCGAAACGGACTCACAAACTCCAAGAACTTCAAGGGGTTCAAGGGAAAACTAAGAAAGATGAAGAGAGGCAGTTGTTTTGAGGTTAACAATTTGATAAATAGGGTTTAGGCAGAGTCTTATGGTATAAATACAAGTTAGGGCACAACGGGTTCCTATTTCAGCCCAAACTGTATACATGTTGGTATTTTCACCTTAACTTGATCTACAAGTTTCTGATTGAGACGTTCTCGGTGTCGTTAGAAAGCTCAGAAAAATATCTATAAATTAATGTCTAACGATCAAATCCTAAATCGAACTCTAAGATGGTCAAACGTTTGATGGAAGTTTAGCAACAGATTTGGTAGTTATTCCTAGAGTATACATGTCGGTATTTTCATCATAACTTGAGCTACAAGTATCTGATTGAGACGTTCTCGATGTCGTTAGAAAGCTTAGAAAAATATCTATAAATTAATATCTAATGGTCGAATCCTAAATTGAACTCTAAGATGGTCAAACGTATACATGTTAGGTATAAATACAAGTTAGGGCATCACAGGTTCCTATTTCAGCCCAAACTATATACATGTCGGTATTTTCACCATAACTTGAGCTACAAGTTTCTGATTGAGACGTTCTCGGTGTGCGTTAGAAAGCTCAGAAAAATATCTATAAATTAATGTCTAACGATCAAATCCTAAATCGAACTCTAAGATGGTCAAACGTTTGATGGAAATTTAGCAACAAATTTGGTAGTTATTCCTAGAAGGGATCCTTAGGAGATTATGAGAAGATCTTAAGAGATAATCAAAAAGAGGATTATCTTATATTAATAAGGACTCAAATATGATTAATTGAGGGACTAAAATCTAGGAGATACACTATCTCGATTTAAATACTTAATCACACGATATATCATAATATCGTTCTTAATCACTTATTATTAATAAAAACACATATTATATATTAACATATAAAATCACATACAAAATCATATATCCATATAATATCACACATTAATGGATAAAATCTCATATTAATGCAAATATTCATATATTAAAATACATATTATCATATTTAATAATGTATACATACATACATACATACATACATACATACATACATACATACATACATACATACATACATACATATATATATATATATATATGTATGTATGTATGTATGTATGTATATGTATATGTATATGTATATGTATAAAAAAATATTGCAAAACTAATAACAATTACATTATCAATTATATAAATAACAATACTAACTTCCTTAATAATAATAATAATAACAACAACAACAATTAGGCATCCATAGTAACAACAACAACAACAATTGAGCTACAAGTTTCTGATTGAGACGTTCTCAGTGTCGTTAGAAAGCTCAGAAAAATATCTATAAATTAATGTCTAACGATCAAATCCTAAATCGAACTCTAAGATGGTCAAACGTTTGATGGAAATTTAGCAACAAATTTGGTAGTTATTCCTAGAAGGGATCCTTAGGAGATTATGAGAAGATCTTAAGAGATAATCAAAAAGAGGATTATCTTATATTAATAAGGACTCAAATATGATTAATTGAGGGACTAAAATCTAGGAGATACACTATCTCGATTTAAATACTTAATCACACGATATATCATAATATCGTTCTTAATCACTTATTATTAATAAAAACACATATTATATATTAACATATAAAATCACATACAAAATCATATATCCATATAATATCACACATTAATGGATAAAATCTCATATTAATGCAAATATTCATATATTAAAATACATATTATCATATTTAATAATGTATACATACATACATACATACATACATACATACATACATACATACATACATACATACATACATACATACATACATACATACATATATATATATATATGTATGTATGTATGTATGTATGTATATGTATATGTATATGTATATGTATAAAAAAATATTGCAAAACTAATAACAATTACATTATCAATTATATAAATAACAATACTAACTTCCTTAATAATAATAATAATAACAACAACAACAATTAGGCATCCATAGTAACATACACCCTCAATCGAAAATCAGGGTGTTACAATGAGCCATATCAATTGGATGAAATGTCGCAAGCAAATGAAGTAATTGAAGTTGAACCAATACCTTGCTTACAAGAAACACAAGCCATAGGAGAAGAAGTGGATACCTCCAATTTGACATCAAATCAAGCCATTCCAGATGAAGATGATGAAGCTGACTCGACATAAGATGAAGATGATTATGAGTATGATACTAACTCAAATTCTGAATAATAATTAGCTTATTTATTTTAGTGATAGATTTTGTATTGAGTTTCATTGACATTTTCATAATTTTAAATTAATTATTATTAGCATCATTTTCCATTATTTTGTGAATTTTTTTTTTTTGTAACTTTAAGTTAATTATTATTAGCATCATTTTCCACTATAGAGATGGCTGATGGTAAGAGAAAGAGTAAGGCACCTGCTGGAGGGGCACGTCGTCGTGGTCGACCCCGTTTTGTGACACGGATGGTCGATGACAAATTCGTGTCTCTCCTATCTACATCTGCTCCACCACGCACACCGCCCACACCTACGCCTACACATGATATGGCACCACCACCCCCACATGTTGCTCATACACCACACCCATCGTCCACACCTATGCCTACAAATGATCCGGTACCACCCCACCGACCTATTGCTCCATCCACTCAGTTCTTGGGGACATCCCCTGGGATCACGATGATGCCCACCTCAGGGTTTCAGACTCAGACCCATGGAGAGAGTTCTGAATAGCCAGGTGCATCAGGGGTGGAGCTGCCCACTCATGGGGATCATCAGCCTGATCATCACAGCAAGGAGAGTCAAGGGTATACACCGTCTGTGTAACACCTTCTACCCCGCACGTAATTATAAAGCAATAACATAGAAGAAAATAATTAAATTTTTCAAAATAATATAAACACATGCATATATCATTTATTAGAAATGAAAACCAACGGGTAAAGGATACCACATTGTAACAAGGTCTTAACGCGGAAAATAAAACATAACAAAGGTTTTTAAAAGGAAAGACATAACATAAGCATAACGAAATATATAAACGAAACCCAACCCCAATGTCACATTATAGAGCTGGTATAACCAATCCGATAAACATCTCGGATAAACAAATTGAAACTAAACATAACTAAACTATGAGTAGCGACTCCTCAGAGTCACTCCTCAGCAAGCTGCTCACCGTCCTCTGCATAACCAAAAAGATACATGCAAAGCAAACAACAAAAGATGGGGAGTAAGAACCATAAACATAAACATAATGGCAACATGATAGTTAGCAAGATGAACATACAACAAAGCAACATCATACACATCATATCAACAATAATAAGTATATCACATATCACATTCATCAATCATATAATGCAATGCGACTTTCTACTCCGAATGTATGTGGATCCATCTACACCGGCGTACGACTTCAGAGTTACATTTCCATATTGGCCAATAGGCACCAACGCCGGGGCAGTTCACCTTACCATGGGTGGACCCCTTGGAAAATCGACGCACCATACTCTAGGATGCGCCACCACGAGGGGACCACGATTCACCTAACTCTCGGATGAATCACCGCGGACGGTCAGATCACCTTATGAGACACCATGTTGTGCCATTAATTATTTATTAAACTTAATCGCGTACTTAATGTTAAACGTAACCCGAAATTACGAAGATATTAAAAACTTATTTATAACATATTCAACTTCAGAAAATTAACACACCACACCATGATTATATTACACATACACACATATGTTTATCCAACATAAAATGTAACACTTGTTTAGGATATCCTATCGAGGGGATACCTTGCAGGTACATACTTACACAAACTATTATAATCAGCGGAAAATAAAACGTCCTATAAAAATCACTGACCTTAGACACTAAACTACATCGTTGGAATCCATAGCTCGTCCTCCCGCATCCGGTTCATACGGAATCCCATCCAACTCCTTAGTAGCTAGTTCCTCCACCTGATCTTCTCATACGATCACATGATCAAATATATACCAAATACAGAAAATAGGGGATAAGAAACAGTTCTATCATCAAAAGCGGAAAAGAGTCATAGTATATAATATAACAACAGTCACAAATACACATCACTCAAAATCAACTATCATCCTTATTTTACGATATCATCCTTTACCCTCAAACTCATGCAATCTAAACCTTTATGCTAACATGGTCACTACCAATCCTGTCACCATCTCCCATTACCGTTAATGATGTTAGTCAGTCATCCAAATGACACGTCCCCATTCATACAATGCACACCCCCATTACCGTTACGATGCTCATTCAAAGAGTGATACTACTTCCCCCATTACCGTTAGAGAATAGTTGCACAATATAAAAGTATCCTCATTACCGTTAGGATACCCAGAGCAGATCGGCAAGGACAATGAGATTATCACGACAGTTTCCCTCTTTACCGTTAGGGCATTGACCCGTAATATCCGGTATTCGCAATCGGATACTCTGACCTCGTGTGTTCCCAACACACGGTTATGAACAACAATGCATATATATAAATCTCACTAACACGCATCAATAACAACCTAGTGCCTCAAGCTTCCATCATAGCCTCAACTCGCATTCTATGTCACATCTCATCTATAAAATAATACATTTAGGCTAGGCACCTCTAAGTCACATTCAATCTCTAACCCACATACATATCTCCAGAACAACATATATCCTTGCGTAAATGCCAACTAAGCATATTATCAAACCAGGCAGATCATACATTATACAATACTCATAAAATATTCAAACACCAAAATAAAACGTCACATGCAGTAGAATACATCAACCAGAATATCACAAATAATTTTAAAATAAATAAGTCAGACATCCTCAAATATTATAAAATTATCCTAATGGTGATAAACCTACAACCTCCGAATCATCATTGGTATTACGGAAAATCTTCCAATGTAATTTTGGTCTTGTCGATTACTCAACCACTAGTAGGGTTTAGGTTGCCCTACACCATTATTATAAAATATACTACTTATCCATTCCGACGACAGGATGATTCTTTCCCCCACCTGAACTTATCACCGGATTTCACGAACTTTCCGATCTTCGTCACTACACCACGATTATCAATTAACCTTCAACAAATTCAACATACAAATATATTAATCAAACAAATCCAACTATGACAAATTTATACTAGGTTTGGTCATGAGTCATTAATAGGGCTAGGGTTATTTTCTCAACTCCATCTTTTGGATCCTGGTTACTAGAGTGTTAACTAGCATAGATAAATTGTTACAAGTTAAAAATATAAAACAAAATCCTCTAACCTCTAGGGTTAGGGTTTCGGCCATACATATTAAAATAGGCTAGAAATTCCTTTTGATCACGCACTCTTGGATCTAGAACCTAAACACCTTAGATAGTTTATACAAGTCATTATCCAAGTAAAAATTGAACAAAACTCATTTTGCCTACATCTATAGAAATTCGGCCAAGGCTAGAAAAATTAGTAAGAAATTTCTTTTGATTCTAATCTCTTGGATTTAGAATATAGAAACCCAAAATATCTTATCACCAACCTCTTCTAAGTTAAAAATTGAACAAAATCTCCTTTGCTTACATAACCATAGATTCGGCCAAGAGGAAGAATTTGGGCTAGAAATTTCTTTTAATATCAAGCTTCTAGATCTAGTAACTAGAGGTAGTAGAAAGATAATATCAAGTGGTAGAACACTCAAAACATTTTCTCTCGATATTTGGTGAATTTTTGAAAAACGAGATCTAGGAATTGAAATTTGTGAAAACTTGATGAAAATGGAAGTTTGATGGATGATTAATGAAGCTAAGAAGATGAGAAACATGGTCCTCACATTGGAATGAAGACAATTGATGAAGAACTTGAGAATAAATGATCAAAGATGCAAAAGTTATCAAGAATTGAAACTTAGAGTATTTTTAGAACATGAACATGAAGGAAATGGTGGAAATGAAGAAGTTAAGTGTCTAAGTGTGCCAAGGAGGGGGGAGGCCTTGTATGGAGGGGTATTTTGGTCTCAAATTATTGGGACAAACTTGTAAATAGATGGCAAGTCCAAGGGCATTTTGGTCGCAAAAGATTAGGACAAAATTGGAATTAAAATGAAAGTTCTAGGGCAAAAAGGACTTTTCACCAATTGTCATCATTACAATGGTGAGTCATACCATGACTCACCATGGTGACTCACCTCTCATGAGTCATCCATGATTCACCGATCCAATCCTCTAATTTCATTTTCGGTTCCGTTGTTTACTCAATTTCTTTGAAAGTTCACCCGTAAAAAGTATAATACTTTATTTTTTTGCAAAATTCCAAAATAGCCTATCTTGTTGAAAATGTGATTTAAATCTAAATTGTTTCGTTCACAGATCAAAATTAGGTTTTCTGCTCAGTAAAATCTTACTGTCAGAAAACACAGGCCGGTTTTCGTCTGAGTTTTCAACCCAAAATTTCACCGTAACCCTCTACCATAAGGTAGAGTATGAATATAATTTTGTTTTATCCAAAATCATTTTCTTGGTCTCAGATAAAAATATAATTAAATATATTTTTACCGGTAATACAACGTAATTAAAAACAGACTGTTACACCTTACTCTCGGACGACCTCCCCTATGTCGTACCTCCCCCTAATAACTTCATGCATGATGCATGCACACAAACAACCAGCCGTTTATCCACCACCTCTATCAACACTATTTATTATGGCTTAACGTCTTTGGCCAACAAGCACCAAAGATAACATCATCTTTAATCTTTTAACTTTAAACGTTAAACAACACTCTAGCCCAAAAGCATCAGAGCTCAACACCTTGACCATTAAGCATCAAGGCCCCCTTGGCCACTCGGCTACCAAGGTACAACATCATCTTATCACTTGTCTTTGGTCTTCATGTTCGTTTGGTATCTTATTAAATCTTTTAAGGTGTTTGGGGTGAAACCCTTGTTTCAGCACTGTTTCAGCATTCTAGTCTGCACAGGTGAGCACGGGCGTGCTCACCCTTCAGCATGGGTGTGCTAAGCTCACAGTCAAGCACGATCGTGCTGACTGTTGAGCACGGGCGTGCTTAAGCAACGTGCCATTTTCTGGGATTCAACTGGAACATGGGCGTGCTCCTTGTTAAGCACGGTCGTGCTCAATGTAGTGTGGCCGTACTGATTTGGGCTGAAGGGTCACAGACCCTTTTGCCAAATTCTTGGGACAATTCATAGATTCACTCCTATTGGCTTTTACTAATCCATTGAACAACAACTTCATTATTCTTAATTGTTTTTTATATCTTATCATTATGGGGAATTAATCCTTTAATCACAGCTTCGTTAGTAATATCCCTAGAACACTCACTAACCAATCCTAGGGTCTTAAACTAAGCCCTATGAGCATAATCTTGCCTCTCATACTATATTCTTGTCTTATGTACAACTGAGACAACATCCCTTAAATCTCATTTATCATGGTTAACGTATTTTAACACTTAACATCATTCTTGGCATTAACATCCTCAACAATCAACACTCTTTAAGGGCACAACATCATCGTCATTATCATGGCATCATTCTCATCAAAACAACGTCATGATCATAGCATTCATCATCATTAACATTCACTCATGGCATTTATCAAACATATCAACATCACCATCATAGTAACAAGTCTAACCACGCCAAACATAAACACTTAAACATACAGATATCAAATAGGCAAATATAAACATGTTACCAAGTAAGTAGACATATAGGCATTTAATCAAACACCAGGATCATGGGTTAACCCTTCATCTTATGCTACCTCATAACTTACATGTTCATACTAGCCCTTCTCCTCATACTTGGTATGAAGACTCCCACTAAGACAGCGCAAGCAAACTATCCTCGTTCCCTCGAGAGGCTCGATGCGTTCCTCAAGCCTTGTCCAAACACAAGAGGATTAACCAATATTTAATAAAAAGGAAAGGAAATTAAAGAGAGGAATAACCAGTTTACCTTTAGAGATACTAGTGCACGTGACTTCTCTCCCAAACGGACTCAAGAACACCAAGAACTTCAAATGGTTCAAGGGAAGGGAAAGGGAAGAGGTTTATGTCACACTAGGATTGCCAAAGTGCCAAAAGGAGGGTTTGGCTCGCTACCCTCACGGAACTGTTCAACTTATAGACTCTGTGACCTGAGCACGGTCGAGCTCCTTATAAGCACGGCTGTGCTCAATTCCTAAGCATGGAGCGCTCAAATATTTCACTGTGAGGTCATCTAAACAACCGAATTGACCAATTCTCTTAGCTTTCCAACGCATCAAAGATCACCTTAATCGGGCATCTAGAACTCAAGATATGGCCAAAACGGTGAAACAAGTTACTAGGACTTTAAAAGGATTGAACCTTTCTAAAGCTAAACTTCCCCAAAAATGAAGTTAGGCAACAAAAATAAACATAACAAGCATATACAAACATATTAATAACATATATAAATGCAGTAAGCTTATTTACGAAAAATGGGGTGTTACAGTCTGGACCATCATCAGACGATGAGGAGGTCGAGGTTGTGGTTGTCGGTCGAGTTGTTATTACCCCGGTCGGTGATGGGTAAGAAATATCTCAAATAATTTTATTTTATTGTTTATCACAATTTTATATGCATATGCATTTGATTGTTCTCCGTGTTTTATTATTAAGGTTCCTTCTGTTGAAAAAATCCGTGGAGGCTGTGACATATGCGGTTACGTCACAGTATCATCAGGCATGGAAACAATGGAGTCAGCTGGAGACACATGATGATTGTTCTCCATATTTTATTATTAAGGTTCCTTCTGTTGAAGAAATCCATGGAGGCTCTTACATATACGACTACATCACAGTATCATCAGGCATGGAAACATCAAGTAAGTCGGAGATACAGGATCTGGATCGATTCTTTTTTGCTTTTAATGTTTCTTCAATTTATTAGTATAAAAAACATTATGTTCTCATAATTGTTGCATGGAGAGTAGAGCATCATCACGCGGTGGAGACCATTTTTCATTATAAAGCGGGTAAATGCCTCTCCGATTTGCTTAGGAGACACCGTGTTAAGGGTGTGTGTCCACCTTGGTGTTTCCAATGCATTTGGGATGAGATATGTGCTTACTGGGCTTCACCTGAATCCAAGAAAATATCTGCCCAGGCAAATCTCAACAGGGCCTCAGAGACTAGTGGGAGCCTTCACTCTAGCGGTTGCATCAATCAGCAGGAGCATGCTAGACGCCTTGTAACTTAAAAGATCATTTTTTGTGAATTCATTTAAACATGTCTTCATTGTTATAAAGTGAAACATTATTGTCATTATTAGTTATTATAATTTTTTTTGTTGTAGGTTAAGAAGATTGGTCGTAGCATCAAGCCGAATGAGCTGCATGCACGGTCCCATACTAGAAAGGGTACCAGCGAGTTTGTAGATGAGCGCTCTAGATGCACTCATGTGATTTATATGTCTTTGTCGGTAATTATTTTTATTTTTGATTAAATAATTATGGTAATATCATGTGATGATGTGCAATATTGTTAATAACAGGAGGAGTATGAGGGTAGTTATCTCAGGTTCGGTCTCAGGCGGCCTCCTCTTCCCCCACCGCACTTAACCCAAAGGTGGAGGCTCGAGTGGAGTTGCAGACATGGGTGGAGGTTGCTAGCAGCAAGAAGAAAGGTCGAATTTATAGCATGGGAGACCTCGCCGGCAACTATCGACACGGGGCCACTAGTCTCAGGAGTTTGCGGAGCTTATCTAGATGCGGCATAGAATGGTAGCTTAGGAGGAGAGACATTAGCAGTTATTGACAGAGATGACCGAGCATGAGCGCCAGATTATGAAGGAGATGCAGATGATGGCGGCACAATAGAGAGAGCTCTTAATGCGTTTAGGATCCACTATGACTCAGCCACAATAGCAGCAGGACCAGCACCTTCACCGCACCCTCAGTCATCAGCATACCGGGGATGAGCGGGACCCATCCTTCGAGGATTTGTTGTGTGGCTATAAAGAGGATTATTAGTTTTTTTAGGATTAGATTTCATTTTGTATGATGTATGTACTCTTGTCAAAACATTTTGCTTTGTTTAGTTGAGAATTTTAATTATCATTTAAAATTATTATTGGTTTATCATATTATAATTATAATTATAATTAAGAAATAAATATATTAAATTTATAAATAATTATGAATTTTATATTAAATATTAAATAATTAATGATAATTTAATTAAATTTTAAATTTAATTAATTAATTAATTAAAAATTAATTTAAATAAATTATTTAATTAATTAAAAAATATATTTATATATTTGCGACAGCCTAGCCGTTGGTATAGTAATATTAAATAGCAATATGTAATAAAAAAAAGGTTTATGACAGCTTAGCCGTCGTTGACAGATGGAAATTTGTGACGGAAATTACTGTTAGAAATTTGTAACGGCTTTTGCCATCGGAATCGTTGTGTTTTAGCGACGGCTTTCGCTATCGGAAATTACGATGACCTTTTGAATAACCTGTCCGAAAGGATTTGCGACGAAGATATTAATGATGGACCCAATGTCGTCGCAAATCCGTCGGAAAATGTCAGTACTCTGTGACAAATTTTAGTTGTTTCCGACAGCATTTGGTCGTCCGTAATATCAATTTTCTTACAATGTTCCTACAAAGAATTCACTACAACACAGAATAACTAGTAAAAGCTCCAAACTTTAACTTTTACCATTTTTTAAGTTCAATTTCAAAGCTCTAATTCTGAATTCCAAGCTAGCTTTCGTTCTTTTTCTAAATTCTAGGCCATTGTCTAGTATTTTATGATGAATATTTGTGTTGGTAAAGTTGGGATTACGAAAATCTTAGTTCTACAAGTGCTTTCTCTAAATAAAACAAAGGAAATCTGGTTTGATTGTTATTTTGTGCAAACACCCAAATGAAATTCGGGTTTTGAGAATGACTTGGGAAGCGAAAAAACAGCAACATTAAATGGTGCAAACTGTTTTTCGTGAAACGGTGTACAAATCTCCTAAAAAATAATATAATATTTGTAATTGACCTGACTTCAAAAAAAAAAAAAAAAAAAATACAACACCACTACATTTGCCTTCGTCAAAAATCGACGAAAATCTACCTGTCCAAAATATTGTTGCTAAAAAAAATCTTTACAATACCAATTGTCATACCAATTAAACTCATGTAAAACTAAAAATGTTTGTTTTTGTGAATTCATATATAGTTAAATAGTTCAGTCAAAAAATATATAGATAAATAGAAAAAAAATCCATTTATTTTAACCCAAACACAATATTATAATATTAATTTTGCATTCTTAAGTCAACTATATATTTAATGTTTTCTTACATATTAATATGCATTTAATATTGTTTCAATTAATAATTATTTAAAACTCATAAAATGTATCTCCATTAAAAATGGTTGTTGTAATAAATGACATTTTTCCTTTTGTTAAATCAGTATAGATAACTTTTTTTCTATCCATGTTTTAATATATCAATAATAGGGAAAAAGATACCAGTAAAATAGAAAAAATTATAATATTAATAATTCATATTTTAACTCAACTATTTAATGTTTTTCTTATAAATTAATATGCATCGAGTAATAGTGTTACAATTAATAAACATTTTGAAACTCATTGAAATTATCTCCACTAAAAAAGTGGCTATTGTAATAAATAATATATACCTCTTGTTAATATATTGATCTTTTTCATAAATAAAAAAATATAACAGCTTTCATTTGAGTTGCATAATATATGTGGGGTGGTAAGAAAGTGGACAATTCAGTGAGGCGATGTTCATATGCATTGGTGAGGAGGAATGAAATAGAAAACACGAGTGAGAAAAGAAAAAGAAAAGTGAAGGTTGCATTCACATTTTATCTATTATAACCAGAGAGAAAGGGATTTGCTATGG
Source organism: Sophora flavescens (assembly GCA_030762895.1). Classification (NCBI taxonomy): domain Eukaryota; kingdom Viridiplantae; phylum Streptophyta; class Magnoliopsida; order Fabales; family Fabaceae; genus Sophora; species Sophora flavescens. Next base: position 68,547,503 of record CM061069.1, on the reverse strand, counting down.
TCTTATCCTTGATTCCAGATTAGAGAAACTCTCTTCATAGAGCATCTCCAATGCTAAAGGTGTAAACAACCCATTTTCGTTGCTTAAGTGGACCTCGCTGCGGACAACACCATGCCACATCACTTATATGTAACCCATCCATTTTTTAACTCAATACAACATACAGTAAGCAATCCAATTTTTTGTTTTTTTATTCTTACTCATCAGATTTATTTTACCCCACTCTCTAGAATCTTCCCCCATTTCCCTATTCTCCCAATATCTCCACAAAAAATCTCTGATCACTTTATCTCCCTATTCTCCCAATCCCAAGGTTAGATGACTTATTGGATGAGCTACATGAGTCACAAGTCTTTTAAAAAAATTGACCTAAGAAGTGGCTATCATCAAATAAGAATAAGAGAAGGGGATGAATGGAAAACCGTTTTTAAAACCAAGTATGGACTTTATGAATTGCTTGTGATGCCCTTTGAACTCGCTAATGCACCAAGCACATTCATGAGGCTCATGAATCATGTCCTTAGAGAATTCCTTGGTAAATTTGTGGTTGTCTATTTTGATGATATCTTAATATATAGCAAAACACTTGATGACCATCATGAACATTTAAAGTGTGTTTAGTTAGTATTAAGGAATGAAAAACTTTTTGGCAACCTTGAGAAATGCATATTTTGCACCACCAAAGTGGTATTCTTGGGCTATGTTATTAGTGCACAAGGTGTGCAAGTAGATGAAGAGAAAATTAAGGCCATCCAAAGTTGACCAACACCTAAAAATGTTGGAGATATTAGGAGTTTCCATGGATTGACAAGTTTTTATAGAAGAGTTGTCAAAGACTTTAGCACTTTGGGCAAGTCCTTTAAATGAGGTTTTAAAGAAAAATGTGTCATTTCATTGGGGCCAAAGCCAAGAAAACTCCTTCAATATACTTAAGGAGAAATTAACCAATACACCAATTCTCGCACTTCCAAATTTTGTAAAATCTTTTGAGATGTGATGCTTCTAATGTAGGCATTGGGGCCGTTTTGCTTCAAGAAGGACACCCCATTGCTTACTTTAGTGAGAAACTTGCTGGGGCACATTTGAACTATTCAACTTATGATAAAGAACTTTATGCCCTAGTAAAGAGTCTCAAAGTTTGGCAACACTATCTCTTGCCCAAGGAATTTGTCATTCATAGTGATCACGAATCATTAAAACACTTAAAGGGGCAAGGAAAATTAAACAAGAGACATGCCAAATGGATAGAATTCATAGAACAATTTCCTTATGTGATTAAACATAAACAAGGTAAAAGCAATGTTGTGGCCGATGCGCTTTCACATAGATATGCCTTACTTTCAACACTTGAAACTAAACTTTTAGGGTTTGATCACATAAAGGAATTGTATGTTAATGATCCAGACTTTTCTACAAATTACACTCAAATAGGGTCCATGGCACATAAAGGATATTTCATCAATGAGGGATTCCTTTTTAAAGGGAAAAGACTTTGTGTCCCAAGGCATTCTATTAGGGAGTTGTTGGTAAGAGAAGCACATCAAGGGGGATTCCTTGTTAGCTGTTTTGCATGAACATTTATTTTGGCCAAAAATGAAAATCTAGGTCCAAAAGTTATGTGAAAAATGCATTGAATGTTTAAAGGCAAAGTCAAAGAGTAAGTCACATGGGTTGTACACTCCATTACCTAGTCCTTCTTCTCCTTGGATTGATATCTCTATGGATTTTGTATTAGGATTGCAAAGGACTGGGTGAGGAAATGACTCAATCTTTGTGGTTGTGGATAGGTTTTCCAAGATGACTCATCTCATTCCATGTCACAAAAGTGATGATGCTTGCCATGTATCCAACCCTTTCTTTAGGGAAATAGTTAGACTACATGGGATTCCTAGAAGCATTGTATCCGATAGAGATACAAAGTTTCTAAGCCACTTTTGGAGAACTTTGTGGGGCAAGCATGGAACTAAATTACTCTTTTCGACTACTTGCCACCCACAAACGGATGGGCAAGCCGAGGTGGTTAATAGGACTCTTTATACTCTCCTACGAACCATCCTCAAGAAAAACCTAAAGTCTTGGGAAGAGTGCTTACCTTTCATTGTGTTTCCATACAACTGTGTGCAACATTCTACTACTAAGCACTCCCCTTTTGAGATAGTCTATGGTTTTAATCCACAAACCCCACTAGATTTGCTTCCATTACCAATTGACCAATCTTTGTTGCATCAAGATGGGCTTGCCAAGGCCGAATTTGTTAAAAAGCTCCATGAACAAGTAAAATTGAATATTGAAAAGCAAGGGGAGCACAATGCAAGGCAAGTAAATAAGGGAATAAAATAAGTGTTACTCAAACCGGGTGATTGGGTATAGGTGCACTTAAGAAAAGAGAGGTTTCCTTTACAAAGGAAGTCCAAACTCCTACCAAGGGGTGATGCACCTTTCCAAGTATTGGAAAAAATAAATGATAATGCATATAAAATAGATCTCCCTGGTGATTATAATGTAAGTGTCACATTTAATGTGTCTGATCTCAGTCTTTTTGAAAATGACACAGATGATAATCAACACAAATCGTGGACGAATGTGCTTCAAGAAGGAGGGGATGATATGAGCATGGACATTCAAAGCCAATGATCTAGAATTAAAGACCTACATGGACCCTTAACAAGGGCAATGCTTAGAAGAATCCAAGACTCAGTGAAGAAGGTGGTGGTCAATCATTTGACTCATAGGCAACCGTATGAAGACGGCTTCACCTTGAACCTCTTGTGCATTGAGCTATTGACCACCTAGTTAGCGATAGGACCTAGGACCCTTGTTTAGCTTAGACTTCATGTAATAAAGGTAGGGACTAGGAACCTTGTATAGAGTAGAGTTTATGTAATAAAAAGTGCTTATTCAAAAGAAGCACTTTGGACTAATCTAGGATTTGGGCAAAAACAAAGTCCAAAACAAAGCATAATAGTAGAAGGCATGGGGCCCAAAACAAAGCCCACACTTGGGTGGATGAAGGAAAAGGGAGCTACTTGCACTCCAAGCTAGGGTAACTTGCACTTCAAGTTAGTCTAGCTTGCACCTTAAGTAGGATGAGCCTATAAATAGATGTCATGTAAATCTTTTTTCAAGTTTGAATACATTTGAGTTTTCTCATACTTAAGATTTCTAGAGAGAGTTGAGAGTTCTCCTCTCCCTAGTTCTTGAATTGAACCTTTGATTCTTATCTTGAATATCCTTATTCAAGTGGTGAATCCTCCTTTAGTTTATCAATTCAGTCTTCAACTCCATGAAGCATTGATTGTCGCGCCTTCTTCTTCTTCTCTACCTCTTCCATTTTCTACTTTGTATTCTTTAATTCTTGCACTTTAATTTTCTGCACTTTAATTCTTGTTCTTGCTATTTCAATTCATATACAATTGTGTTCTTCTACTCCTTTTGGTTTCTCTTGATTCTCACTTGAGATTCAAGTTTCATTCAATTGTTCTTGTTTGTGTTTGATCTTGAATTTAAAGCAATTAGTTCAAAGAAAGATCTTCAAATGTTTAGTGATCAATACTTGATCATATCACTTTGGATGCAAGCATAGTTCAAAGCTTTCATAAACACTTATTTGGTTAGTTGATCATGTCCCAAGATTCCAATATCTAGCAAGGTAATTTAGAGATGTGGAGTCCTATTAAGGGATTAAAAGGGTAATTTAGAGATGATGCAATTTAGCTTTCTAGGTGGTTGGAAACTTGGAACAAGATCAACCAACCAAAAAACTGTTTCTTAAAGCATTCATTGATTGTACTATTCTTGCATCCAAAGATAACTCTACCTATCTCGGCCTTCTTCAGTTTTCTAGCACTTGTTTACAATAGACTGAAGATGTATGTTGTTAATCATTCTTCTACTAGAAAATTAGCAACATGGATCATCAGTCAATTGCATCACAATTGCTAGAAATTTGAAGAATTCTGAGATAGGTGGAGTTATCTTTGACTGCAAGCATATTACAGTAAGTGAATGCTTTCATAAACATATGTTTGGTTAGTTGATCATGTCGCAAGTTTCCGATCATCTAGCATGCAAAACAACATTATCTATAAATTACCTTTTAAATCCATGAACCGACTTCACATATCTCATATGTGAAGAATATCTGTCCTAGTTTGCCTCTCTTGTTATTCAACTATAGCGGTAGTAAGCAACATGGTATATTTCAAGCTGCAAGTATAAGAAGATTCAATATCAATCCTAATGGTTGGATCGAGGATGGTTCGGATTTCACTTCATTTGAAGCGCATGTGTGACATAAGTTCTATCATTGTTTCAGTTTCCCAATAATTTTAAAAATCAGACGTATTCAAATATTTTAATTCACCTCCCATGTTTTTATTCTGTTGCAAAATTTGAAGGTAAATTCAAGAATCGGATGCAGTGTCAGCCCTTGTTAGAAGGTCAATTTGGTCATGATATTGTTGACAACTATTATAAACCAAGATTCTTTTGGTTTGAATTATAGACAAAATTCAAACAAATAAGTTGATACCTTTGCTTTCATCTTCATTAGTCGTTGCAAGTAGTTCGTTCCCGAAAAATGCAACAAAACAAATAAATCTTTTGCCAAACTAATGGCACCAATATGGTGGTATTGAGAAAACTGTTATAGGTTTGAATGTCGGTAACTAAAAGCAAGCCAACGTATACGAGGGTTTATGCGATGATTTTATTGGTTAGTATGGACAAAGAAGTGGCCAAACCTCAGGTTTCATGTAGTGATCACAAAGGCTGTGGCCAAAACTAACATGTCAGTGGAAACTATCTATGATGAAGTTAGAGATATGGCAGACAAGAAAGGTGGAGGTCCAGACAGCCAATTCATGATAATAGTAGTCCTTCTCAAAGCATAAGTGGTGAATCCTTTGTTTCAAAAACTCCTGTTTATGCTGAAGTGCAGGCCACATCCAGTGGTTCTAAAGCTAGTACTCCTTTGAGAGGGACATGCCAGCTCAGGTGCAACAGGATATGGCTACTGTTTCTAAGCTATGGAGTGACCAAGTAGATTGGGAGGCAGATGCTAATAGAGTTCCTCAAGCAAATAGGAATGAGGTAGTAGAAGAGCAACCATTTAAAACTGTGTTGTCCAAATCACAGAGAAAGAAAATGAGGCAGAAAAATAAAGTTGCAAAACAGGTTACTCAAAATACCCGAAGCAGGGCAGGTCCTAAAAACCTTGCTTAATGAAGATCCTCTTTTGGAATGCAAGAGGAGTGGCCAACTCTCCTACAAGGTTGGTTCTTAAAAGGCAACGTTGTTTTTTGGTTTTTGGCTAAAATTCCGACAGGACAAATAATTAAAGATCAGCGTGGGACCTATGAGTTATGTTATAATCTCGTCAGAAATACAGTTTGTTAATATTGTCTGCCAAGTATGAATTTGACAATCAGTCAAATTGGGATTTTACTGGCAATGACTTAATGCTGAATTAAGTGTAAAAAGTAATATACAAAGTATTGTCAATATTGAAACTTGACAACAAAACTGTTTATATTTTGAAAATATAGTTTGAAATTTGAAAGAAGAAAACAGTTTCTAGAATGGAAAATAACTTCCTAATTATACTAAGTATACGGTGAAAAGAACAAAAGTTTGAAAATAGAATTAAGTAAAATAAGAACTAAGTATTACTAATTGCGAAGAAGTAAAAGAAATTAAAAGAAGATCATGAAAGAAATACTGAAAGTAACGAAGAACAAATAAAGAACTTGAAGAACATAAACTAGAATTGCATTGGATTTCGATAGTGTATTAAAATAAAAGAGATGGAGGAAGTACTTGAGTGTTATCTGTCAATCTGCTTTGTGATTGAGATTTGTAGGATTTGTATAAAGTAACCGACCCCATTTACATTGTGCTTACAAGTATTTATAGGCAAATAAAGTAACTACTTATTACTAACTTCCTATCTTAATGACTGCCACATATCTTGGAAATTCTCTAAACTTCAAATTTAGATTGCTTGTCAAACAACTCTTGTAACTGCTTAATTTATTGAATTGCTCCACATCAACTCGCTTGTCTTTGATGGTCTGGCTGCTTGACAGCTTATCCTGATAACTTCTTGTCGATCTTGGGGACTTAGCTATTTTCACACTTTTCCGTATATCTGATAATTCCTCCTAATACTTCGTCAAAATTAAAGATTGGTTGCCAATCCATCACTTTGTCGAACCGTGTTTTCTTGTTAACTAAATATTTTCAACACTTATAAAATATTAGTCATCACTCTGATTCCTTCATCAGCCTATCGAAACGCATCCGTCAACAATCCGAAATTTCACCCTTAATAGATGCCCCCTAAATTTTGCTTTTCGATGGCTCTGCCCCAAAGAATAGCAAAATTTGAATTTCAAATTTCTAACAAACTCTCGCAATTCCGGGTTTAATTCCAGTAATTAAATCTCATCGACCTAATCATATCCCTACTTAATAGGGATAATCATAAAGTTGTAGGTTTCTTGGAACTCGAACCAACAACTCCCACATTCTTTAAATTGCAGTCATATCAACATTTTAAAGCTCTTCTTCTTTTGCCCTCTCTCTTTGCAAAAACCTTTCTTCTTCAAAGAGAAACTTTCTACTCTGTTACTATGCTCACATTCCAGGGAAACTTCATCAGAAACTTCTGCTTAGGCACCTCAAGCTTCAGTTGCTACTCCTAGGGTCGTGGTTCAAGATCCAATTCTGGATGAATCAGAGTTATAGCAAAAATCGAAGGTAATATACCCTGTTCTTGTTTCTTCCATTTCTCTCAACCCTCATGCTGCATTATTAGGCCCTCTTCTTGCCCAGAACGATGTTCTTGAAAATTTGCATGGCTCTTTTCCTTGGAAAAGTCCAGATGAAGCCATCTTAGCTTCATTAGCTTCACTCCGCATTCATGCATTCAAAAAGGGTGATAGGATTTTTAGGATTCCCCCTGCTTCCAAATTCGATGCTTATATTAGTTGGCTCGATAGGGTTCAGGCCAAAAAAATGGTGTGTGGGAAGAAGCTGGAATCTTCGAATTCATTCAGCTTTCCCGCCATCTTAAACTGATGGATTTTTCTTTAATAGGGGCATCAGTCTTTTTCTGGAACAAAACCATTAACAATTTTCATTTTCCAAATGGAATGATGGGTCCAACCCTTTTTTGATGTGTCAGCCATTATAGGGCTTCGTCCTGATGGCCCTGCTATGCATGCTGATGTCGAGGTCAAAAAACAAATTGTGGTCTATAAACCAAAGTGTTCTTTTTCCAAGTTCATCACAGACTTTAGAGGTGAAGATAAGGAAACTGCTTCTGACATAGAGCATGTAGCCTTTTTATTCCCCCGGTTATGTGCTTATGTTCAGTAGCAAATATACTACTTTAATCTCAGCTTATGTCCCTCTTGCCAACCTTCTTGCCACTGGTAAAAAGGTGGCATTATCCCAATGCATCATAGCTAACCTTTACGACAACATAAGTATGCTAGTCGATAATGTTAGGTCCAAGAAAAAGAAAACCAACATAGGAGGTCTCATTTGGCTTCTCCAGTTATGGTTAAATGTTGTTCTGGAGTGTCGGCTATCTTACAAACCTCCCACAAATCTGTCAGTCGACACTTATGGTTCTTACTTGTGTTATATTTTCGTTGAGTCTTTGACAAAAGATGACACTGCCAGCTTCAATTTTTTCTTCAAAATGTACCATTCTCTTTCTGCCGATTCTCCGGGAATTAACTTTGCCCCCTCCGTTGACCGAAAGTATGTTCTAAAATGGTTCACAAACCTTAGCACGACCGTCACCAAATCCAATCAGTCGATTTGGGCCAATTTCCTTTGTCAAAGAGTCATATTTGTCGATACTCCAGCCATCAGAACTACCCGAGTTTATATACATCTCCCAAACACTACCGCTTGTCAGCTTGGGTTCTGTCAATCCATTCCTGCCCTATATTCCGCAGATCCAAATGATCATTTCAACATGGGGAATACAAAATTCGCAGGACTTCTTTACGACTTGTCCCAATCTCCATTTTCCACGGAGCTACTCAAAGCTTTCTCGACTGGTGGACTGAATATTATTCTCAATATCACACAAGTCTAGAAATTTTCTTGAATTGTATTGAAGAATCCACTGGTAATGGTGATGATTCTTCTGTGCAGGAGCAGGATCCGTCAACCAAAAATCAAGGCGAACTTCGGAAAGAAGTTCGTGATTTTGAGAAATTTTACAAAATCAAGTGGAATCCTATGAGACCACGCGATATAGTTCGTCACGTCAATGATGACCAAGGAATATTTAGACAGACTCAAAGCTCCTTTTCCTGATCCTGCACCAATCCCTTGTTCTCCTTTTGGTTTGACTGATGCACATCCATGGAAACCGACGAAAGCTGGTAACTTCAATTTTTTAGACAGCGCGACGCTTATTTTGATCCTTTTGAACGACCAAATCCAGTTACCTTCGCTCGTCGGTTTCTCCAACCTGACGAATTTTTCGTATTCATTTCCAGGATTCTAAATTATAATCCAGGTATTTATCTTCTGATAAGCATAACCTTTCTCTCTCCTTTACTGACAAAAAACTTATCTTTTTATTTATTGGCAGCTTTACCTCTGAATGACCCCCTTCCTGGCAAGTCTAAAGCTAATTTGGCAGTAGAAGAAAAGGAAATTGATGACGATGATGATGATGAAGACATGATTCCTGTGAAAGAGATTAAACCTCCTCCTCAAAAGGGGTCTCACTCGACAAAACCTTTTACCCCAAAAACTCAAACGACTAAGGGGACTAGGAAGAGAAAAGGAAAAGCCCCAGTCTCTGATTCTCCGTCCAAGAGATCAAGATCTATCAAAAGCTCTTCTATTTCAGAAGATTCTGACACTGCCAAGGTTATTTCTTGACCTTTGCATTTTAATTTTCCATGGAACTCATAAAACTAAACCTTTCTATCCCTTTTATCAGGAAACTGCTACATCCAAACCCCAAGACACAATTGTTGGTTCATCCAACACTTCCCCTTCTAACCAATCCAAGGTATAACCCTCATATTCGTGACTGGTTCGTCTGACTATCTTCTAGTCTTTTAAAACTCTTTTCGCCTTTGACAGAGTAAGCACAATCTCCCGTCGACTGAAATGGTGAAGACAACAATTGTGGATTTCGATTTGGTGTCTTCAAACTCCAATGTAATATTTCTCATTACCTCGTCATCTTGCTCACTATATTTTTTCATTTTGTTATCCCTCATTTTTCTATATCAGGAAAAGACTCTTCAAGTTGAAGATTCGACGACCAACCAAGAAGCTATCAACAAGCCTATCAAAACTATGAATCAACTTGATCTTGAGGTACAAGTTAGTTCGTATATTTTCTTTTTATTTACTTATCATAACTTTGCTTTATATATTTCCTTCCCCTTTTGTAGAAAATGCCCCAATCCCTGAGTCTAACCAGGAAGTGCCCCCCAGTCCTTGGCAGCACACATTAGTTACTCCAACCTCAACTCCTGTGGTCGACAAACCAGTTGAAGCTGTCACTATGATCGAGATTCCAGATGAGGATATCGTCGTGGAGGCTTTTCTGGCTGAATCAATTCCCATCTCTTTACCTCCACCTCCAGTCAAATTCCAGACTGAGAAATCTCCTAAACCCAAGCCAGTCCTTCACTTCAACACTTGGATCAACATGTTGGCGGAAGTCAGTCGAAAAGGATCCACATTCTCTGCCAACTCCTCAACGACCCAGCATGACTCTAGTGACTCCAGGGTTGTCAATCTTATGAATCATTTAAAAACCCTTCTTGACAACTCTTTCGACACTCTTTTCTCTGACACTGGCATTCAACAAGGGTTGTAAAGGCTAATTAAGGAAATTACTCCTTTTCACTCCAATCTTCCCATGGCCAGTCATACCCACTTCCTATCGATCTACCAATTCTGGGAGCGACTTTCCAGCAAGCTAGAGAGGATGACTTCCATCATTCCTTCCTTTGAAGAAGAGGAAAAAACTAAGGACGGGCTTTTAGCTAAGATCCACGACCTCGAGTCTTCTAAGAAAAAATATCTCGAACTTATCTAGACAGAAGCCCATACCAAAGAAGCTCTCTTGGAATACCGAAAGAGGCTGATGGCAGATATTGACCTGACTGATTTGAAGTCTTCCAAGTTCGACAAGGCTTTGGCCAAGAGTAAGGAAAAAGTCAGGGCCAATGATGATTAGTCTATGGAGCTCGGCAAACAAGTTGAGACCGTGGTCAGTAACCTTCGCACATTACAACCTGAATATGATGTTGTTGTTGCTGACAGAACTGATCTTTCCTATGCATGGGATCAGTTGGCCTTTACCAATACTTCAGATAAAAATAAGTAGATGTAGATTTTTTTTTCTTTGTCAACTTTCTGTTGTCAACTTATCATCTTGTAATCTTTTATTTTGCCAAACAATTAATAAGAATGGCTTTTGGTTTATCTCCACGTTTTCTTTTCTTTGTGGCTAATATTTAATGCTTAATTTGACAGCTTGTTTCCAATAAATTTCGTAACTCATCTTAATTAAATGGCAATCAATACCATGATAAGTTTTGAAACATTGGTTACTTGAACGTGATTAACCACTTGTCTCCCCATGGTTTAGCTATAAATACTCAGACCTCCCTTATGGCCCTCTACGTAAATCATGAGTACAGAAACCATAGCCTATATATTGGCCATGCTCTTCCCCCATTTTTTGCTTTCTCCATTGGAGCCTTACTTCAGAATCTTAAAACACCAGACTCAGTTTTTATCTTGATGGTCATCTTCCAAGTGGAGATCAGCAATCAACGTAATGCACACAATAGAGGTCAGTAATCAACGTAACATCTAGAGCTAACCTCGCTGTACATCCGGGGAGAAGGCAATCTGGAGACAGAACGAGTGCATCTTGCTCTAGTTCCATCATCTTCATCTCAAAAGGTGGATGCTCTCTCTTGGTGTCACCTTTACCACACCATGGCAACCACAACCTTCTGGGTTAAATGATGGTGAGATCTTCTCGTGCCATCTCCCCTTCTTGAACTCTGAGCACCCTCGACATATGAAGCAGATGAAACCTCATCATCTAGAATGAAGCCTCAACAAATTTGTGGTTGATGCGGATTTGTCGAAGATCTCAAAGAAGAAGTCTACTAAATTTATCAGAGTCTTAGACTCATAGGTAGTGACTTTAGGAATTAGTTTTGATTGACAAGATGTAATTTGCCAATGTATGTTTGCATTGCCAAGTCAATGAATAAAAAATTTCATTCTATTTCATTTATTGTCAATATTTGCTTCTAGCATCATCGATTTATACTTTTTCAAGTACTTATCATTAATTGACTTAATTCTTAAACCAGTATTAACATTGACGAGTGCATAAGCATTCGTAGAAAAAGCTTGGGTAACTTTGAATGGTCCTTCCCATTTCGGGGACCATTTTCCATATTCTCGACAACTTTTATCCATGGGCAAAATAACTTTCCATACTAAGTCATCAACCTTAAATGCTTTGAAATTAACTCGTCCATCATAGAATTTTGCAATTCTTTCTTTCTGTCGAATCAAATTTTCTAACGTGATCAATCTTTCATAATTCAACTCATCTAATTCGTCCAACATTGCATTCCAATATTAGTCGATAGGCAAGTCGTCTTGCCTTTGAATACAAGTTATTGAAGATTGATTTCGACGGGCAATACAGGATCATGTCCATTTACTAATCTAAATGGTGATATTCCCGTCGATTGACTAGGTGAATTTCTGTATGCCCATAGTATTTAATCAGGCGTGTTCTGCCAATTTCTAGGCAGTCTACCCACATGCTTCTTAATAAGACTAATAATAATTTTATTGATAGCCTCAACTTGGCCATTGGCCTATGCATAGTACGGAGTAGACGTAAGCATATTTATATGCCTAGAATTAGCATACTCAACAATTTTCTTGCCAGTAAATGCTGACCCTTGATCAGTTGTCAAAGTTTGCGGTATACCGAACCAACAAACAATGTGATTTTCTATGAAGTCAATCACATCTTGTTAGGCGACTGCTTTAAAGCAAGTTGCTTCAACCCATTTGGTGAAATAATCAACTCCAACCAAAATAAATTGATGCCCTTTCGACAAGGAAGGATGTATTTGTCCAATTAAATCCAATGCCCATCCTCTGAATGGCCAAGGTTTGACAACAGAATGCAACTCACTGGGTGGGAAATTTTGTATATGGACATGTTTCTGACATTGCTCACAGGACTTCCGACTTCGTTTTGTCTCCTGCTTGATAGGCTCCACATATGCCCTCTTGGACTTCCGACAAAGCCAAATAAGCGTCCTGCTCACGTAAGCACTTGTGTAACGTCGACATATCTCCTATGTAGTAGTCCACCCTGCATTGTATAATTCAATGCTTTATATTTTAATTTCATGCCCGCACTTTGACATATCTCCTATGTAGTAGTCCACCCTGTATTGGGTAAGCTGTTTAATAACTAACAGAGAATCCCCAAAGATATGCACATTTCGTGATTTCATTTCTACCAGTATCTCTAGTCCGACAATTAAAGCCTCATTTTCAACTTCATTGTTAGAATAGTGATACTTAAGTTCAAACATGAACTTAGTAGGAGTTCCTTGTGGAATCACAATTAGGACTCCCACTCCAGTACCTCCTTGATGCCTTGAACCATCAAAGTACAATTTCCAAGGTTGCAAGCTGACAAAGTTTACTTCTGGCAAATCCAATCCAGGATGTTCTACCAAGAAATCCGCAATTGCTTGACCTTTGACAGCTTTGACTAGCACATATTGTAAAGAATATTCTGACAAAGCAATGGTCCATTTGCCAATATGCCCATTAAGGACTGGTTTCGACAACATATACTTTATTACATCGGTCTTAGATATAACCAATACATTACAAGGCATCATATGGTACTTAAGTTTAGTACAACAAAAATACATTGCTAAACATAATTTTTTCTATAGCACTATATCTTCTTTCAACATCATTGAGAACTATGCTCAAATAATAAACAGCCCTTTCGACATTTTCATTGTCATCTTGGGCCAATAAATATCCAATAGTATCTTCAGATGCTGATATGTACAACTTCAACGGTCGACGAGGCACCGCTGGCATCATGACCGGTGGATTGGTTAAGTATTGCTTGATCGTGTCGAAAACTTCTTGGTGACAAGGTTCTCATATGAAGCTTTGTTCTGCTTTCAACTTGACCAGTGGTGGAAATACTCTAGTTCTTCCTGACAAATTTGATATGAACCTTCTTAGAAAGTTAACTTTTCCTAGGAAGGACATCAATTCCTTCTTATTTGTCGATGTTGCAACTTCCAACACGACCTTGGCTTTATTCTTGTCTACTTTGATTCCCTTTTGTGAACCAAAAAGCCCAAGAACTTGGCAGCTGATATTCTGAAGCTACATTTCTCAAGATTCATCTAGAGGTCATGTCTTCTCATCCTCTCAAATCCTTGCTTTAGATGTTCCAAGTGGTCATCCTTACTTTTGGACTTGACAACCACATCATCAATGTATACCTCTATATATTTCCCAACAACATCATAGAAAATAGTATTCATTGCTCGCTGATAGCTGGCTCCTGCATTCTTTAAACAGAAAGGCATGACAATCCATTCGTATGTCCCAATTGCTCCTGGACACTTGAAGGCAGTCTTTGACACATCTTCTTCGGCTATAAAGATTTGATTATAACCTGCATGGCCATCCATACAACTTAAAATTTCATTTCCTTATGCTGAGTCGACAAGCATGTCGTCTATAGGCATCGGATATTCATCGACATGACTGGCTGACTCGATGGTCCTGACAAACCAGGTCCTGTCATCTGGGTATTTTGATTTAACTGCCCCTTTCGGTAATTCTCATTCCAAAAGGGAGGATTCCAATTGCTAAACTTGTTCCTCTTGGCCCATTTCTGCTTTCACATTTTTGGATAAAGGGCCATGGTGGATTTCCTTACCCACCTATCCGCCACCACATTGGGGATTTCCTGTTCTTGACGAAATTGAATCTTCCGCTCACAGACTTGTTACTTCCCACTGATTCCTTGACTGGCTCATTCAGCCAACCTCCAGTGTTATGCTGCTTAGGCCTTGCCTGATGTATGTTTTGCTGACGAACATCTCTCTGCCTGTTGAAAACCTGTCCAGCACTTCCATGCAGGCTGTTAGACCCTGTATGGCTCCACGGGTGCATAAACTTGCCTTGGCTACTACCACCACGAGACCCAGTTATGTCTTGAGGCTAATATGATGGCGTTTTTTGCCCCCTAGCTTTCTCAGCAGCAACATCGACATAAAATTCTTCACACCTTGGGAAGACCTTAAACCCTCCACCAGATCTCTTTCGTGTCATGAAGTTGATGAGCTGTTATCTAGGTTTTGGATAGACATCGAATGGATCTGATAGATCCATCTGAATGTTCTGTCCATCCCTTATATTAACCATGCCTATTCCCAAAGGGACTTGGCGGTCAACCTTGCTGACTTCAGGACCGAATGGTTCTGTATCTATATTAATGTCTGGTTTCTTATCTGAAAATTTGAATCTTCCTTCTGCTAAGCCTTTCTGGATGATATCCCTGAAATGCATACATTCGTTAGTTATATGACCAAAAGTATTATGAAATTTACAATTCTTCCGATCCTTTATTTCATGGGCTTTTAACAGCCTATGATCATCAGACAATTTTAACTACTTATCTTTTGGTAATATGTCAAATATTTGATCGGCTTTGGTCACGTTGAACGTTTATACTTTCTTATTGATAAAGGGTATCCTTTCTTTGGCCCTAGCAGGTCTTAAGGCTAGGCACACATAAGGTGGACCATTTTTCAATTCGACGTAGTCTACCTCATATTCTTCTGAATTATTATCCTCTTCATCGGAATCACTACATCCGACAAAATTAATCTTCTATCGTTTGAGAAATTTCTTTTGTTTAAAGACCTTTTCAGCCTTTAGTTATTCGATTTGTAAAAATTTGTCACCCAACTAGGCAAGATCAATTAGATGTTGGTTGACCAATTTCTTCCTAATGTAATAGTCTAAATTACCTCCGGCGGCAATCTTTACTATCTCTGCCTCAGTGATAGGGGTAAAACAACGACTCCTCATCTGACGGAATCGAGAAAGGTAATCATCGACAGACTCATTATTCATTCGCTTTATGCCAAACAAGTCTGTCAATCCCACCTTTAGGCCACCCCTAAAGAAATGATCACAAAAACTTCTTTTTAACCGATTCCAAGAGTGTATAGAGTTGGGTCTCAAGGTTGAAAACCAAGAGAAAGCATTTTTGGTCAAAGAACTTGGGAAGAACCTCATTTTGAGGCCTTCTTCCAAAGCCAAGTCTCCTATTTCGATAGTGTATCGAGCAATGTGTTCCACTGCCGACTCACCGCTTTTTCTTGAGAATTTTGACAACTTTGGTATTTTCACTCCTCTAGGCATTTCTGCTTGTTGTACCCAATCCGGAAACGCAGAAACGAAGTATGGATGATTGGTATAGCCAATATTGAAGCCAAACCAATTCAATGCTTGTTCCACTACCTGGTTCACATTTTGAATCAAGACATTTAGTCCTATTGGCCCTAAAGGACCTTGGTTTGCAACCACGTATTCGTCCTCTCCTGGTGGGAGAATATGGACATTGCCATGTCTTAATGGAACCTGATGTCGTGGTCGTCGAGGAGGTTCATCCTCATCCAGGTCTATCATTTCCTATTGGACATTCTGGGGTTCATTCTGGGGTGGATTGTTGCCCCTTCGACCCCTATTCGGATTTCGATTGTCTTCTGGGGCTATGACACTCAGGGCTTGGTTCAACCTCCCGATTTCCATCACCAATGCGGTACACGCATTGCTGGTATTGCTTATTACTGGGGTAAATACTGTCCATATTTGTTGGGTTAGATGGTGTATCATGTCAATATTGCTAAGATCCATTTGGTGTCTAACATTTACCAGAGAAGCTTGTGTCAGACCAACAATATGTGACAGAGTTTACCTTAATGATGAAACTGGGGCTTGGAGTGTAGGAAGCTGCTGTCAAACAGGGGTCATAACCATAGACCCTGTTACTCCCATTCCTTGAGTAGGAACTTGCCCTACAACCATAGATCCTGGCTGGACAGAAGGACCAGTGGCCGTTCCATTGGGATACGGTGTCATCCCATTTGGATATGTCAAGTAAAACTGAGTGTTTTGATTTGGATTGTAAGGGACAGGCAAAAATGGTATCCCATACATGGGTTGTTGCAGATGTAGGGTAGTTTCCCTTCGATTTGTCGAGTTGACAAATGCTATTTGGGGATAACCCAGTACCCTGCATTGCAACACTTTGTAACACCGGCGAATTTGGTTCCGGGAGTGATACAAGAGGGGCATGATCACGGAGATTATCAGTATGTGTCACTGGTACTCCTCCTGCAACAGTTTGATTATTTTCTGGATTTGTAGTGGCCGCAGCAGACACAGGGGGAGTGTCTATTGTCGACGCAGCCACATTCGTACTGTTTACGGTAGCATTTGTTGAACTAATCACATTTTTGGAAATGTGGGAAATTGATGAACTTTCTATCACTTTCCCGTTTCTCAGACGCGTACAAATAATTTGTATGGAAAATGTAAATTAATGACACTTAACGAGATACTCTAAACTCGTCCCATCGGGAGTGCCAAATTGTTAACGTGGTTTTTGGTTTCTGGCCAAAATTCCGACGGGACAAATAATTAAAGATCAAACGAGTTTGGGACCTACGAGTTCTGCGGTAATCTCGTCAGAAATACAGTTTGTTGCTATTGTCTGCCAAGTATGAATTTTAGAATCAGTCAAATTGGGATTTTACGGGTAATGACTTAATGTTGAGTTAAGTGTAAAAAGTAATATACAAAGTATTGTCAATATTGAAACTTGACAATAAAACTGTTTATATTTTGAAAATATAGTTTGAATTTTGAAAGAAGAAAACAGTTTCTAGACTGGAAAATAACTTCCAAATTATTCTAAGTATACAGTGAAAAGAACAAAAGTTTGGAAAGAGAATTAAGTAAAATAAGATCTAAGTATTAATAATTGCGAAGAAGTAAAAGAAATTAAAAGAAGAACATGAAAGAAATACTGAAAGTAACGAAGAACAAATAAAGAACTTGAAGAACATAAACGAGAATTGCACTGGATTTCGATATTGTATTGAAATAAAAGAGATAGAGGGAGTACTTGAGTGTTATCTGTCAATCTACTTTGTGATTGAGATTTGTAGGATTTGTATCAAGTAACCGACTCGATTTACATTGTGCTTACTAGTATTTATAGGCAAATAAAGTAACTACCTATTACTAACTTTCTATCTTAATGATTGCCACGTATATTGGTAGTTCTCTAAACTTCAAATTTAAATTGCTTGTCAAACAACTCTTGTAACTACTCAATTTCTTGAACTGCTCCGTGTCAACTAGCATGTCTTCGACGGTCTAGCTGATTGACAACTTATCCTGATAACTTCTTGCCAGTCTTGGGGACTTAGCTATTTTCACGTTTTTTTGTATATCTGATAATTCCTCCTAATACTTCGTCAAAAAGATTCGTTTTCAATCCATCTCTTTGTCGAACCGTGTTTTCTTGTTAACTAAATATTTTCAACACTTAGAAAAAATAAGTCATTACTCTGATTCCTTTGACATCCTGTCGAAACACATCCGTCAACAATCCGAAATTTCACCCCTAACACTATGCACTTCAAATAAACCAGATTTCTTATTCATTGCAGAGCCAATGATGCCTATGCGGGTTTTTCCTACTAACTTTTGGAATTCATTGAATCTTAAACCTTTTGCAATGAATCATAGGAGTTCTTTGACTCCTAACCTCTGGTGCTTATGTTCTAAGAACTGAAACCCTTCTATTGTTGTTGTCTCAAGTCAGTAAGTTTCTTTTTCAATCAGTTGGGAAAATCAACAGGTTTTTGTTGCAGTCATATATGCTAACACATCCTATTTACAGAGAATAACTTTATGGGAAGAATTGAATGTCTTCCATCATAATCATGTAGGGCCTTGGTGTTGCATTGGAGATTTTAATGCAATACTTGGTGCTCATGAGCAAAGAGTTGGGAATCTTCCATCACAAGCTTCATATAATGATTTCAAGGACTTGATAGAAAGCAACAATCTCATTCACATATTAACCAGAGGAGAAGAGTTCACATGGGCTAATAATAGGAGGGGTTCATCTTTGGTGGAAAAGAGACTTGACAGAGCCATTTGTAATGACTCTTGACTGAGTTTTAGGGATAACACAACTTGCTGCACTCTAACAAGAAGCAGATCAGACCACTATCCTTTACTACTTCATTTGAATAAAGGTCTGCAATCTCATCCATCACACTTCAAATTTATGAATATGTGGAGTAATCACCCGGATTGTGAGAGATTAGTTTCAAACATTTGGAAACAACCTATTGTTGGTTGTCCTATGTACATTCTTGCTCAAAAATTGAGAAACTTAAAGCAGGAACTTAGGGTATGGAATAGGAATATGTTTGGTGTTATTTGTGTTGCAGAAAGAACACATGATATTTCTTATTATTCTGACTGAAAAACTGATACATATATAGGAGAAAACATGGCAATAGATTTGCCATTGAATCTCCTTAATTATGGCAATGAATATCCTAATTAAGAAAGCAAATCAGAATAGAGATTTTAGGAAATATAATTCCTAATCTCTTTATTAAACTTTAACCTAACAAGAGAGGAAAAAACAAAAAGAAACTACAAATAAATAATGAAAACAGCTCCTACAGTTTAGGGATTGATATCAGAATTAAAACAGATCCCTAAAATTTAGGGATTGAGATCAGAATTCAACAGTCCCCCTCAAGCAGGTGAATAAATGTTGATCATTCCCAGCTTGGACTTCAAATCTTCAAACTTCATTCTAGGAAGAGCTTTGGTTAGAATATCTGCCACTTGGAGATGCGTAGGTGTGTGGATCAGGTTCACAATTCTTGAATCCACTTTTTCCTTAATAAATGGTGATCTAGCTCCACGTGCTTAGTTCTATCATGATGAACAGGATTTTTTGCAATACTTATTGCAGCCAAGTTGTCACAAAACATTTTTATTGGTTATGTGATTGAAATCCTTAATTCTTCAAGTAACCTTTTTAGCCATAATCCTTAACATATACCTTAAGCCAAGGCTCTGTACTCTGCCTCGGCACTACTTCTAGTGGCAACTGATTGCTTTTTACTACGCCATGTTACCAAGTTTCCCCATACATAAGTGTAGTACCCAGTAGTTGATTTGTGATCTGAAATACATCCTGCCCAATTAGGATCTGAGTAGATTTCAACCCCCTTAGTTTCACCCATCTGAAAGAATATCCCTTTACTCGGTGTCATCTTCAAGTATCTAAGGATTCTATAAACAGCATCAAGATGCTCTTCATTTGACTTGTTCATGAATTGACTCACAACACTAACTGGAAATGCTATGTCCGGTCTAGTGTGTGACAAATAAATAAGTTTTCCTACAAGCCTTTGATACCTTCCAGGGTCAACAAGTGGGATATCTTCTTTGGAACCAATTTTGTAATTTGGTTCATTGGAGTATCTGCAGGTTTGCATCCCAACATTCCAGTCCCTTTAAACAAATCTAAGATCTACTTGTTTTAAGAAACTACAACACCTTTCTTTGAACGTGCTGCCTCTATACCAAGAAAATGTTTCAACGATCCTAGATCTTTGATTTCAAATTCTTTAGCAAGTACTCCTTTCAAGTTGTCCAATTCTTCTGCATAATCCCCCGTCACAATAATATCATCAACATAAACTATAAGAATAGCAATCTGCCCTTTTGGAGAGAATTTTGTGAACAAGGTATGATCAGCTTGTCCTGTAGATACCCATGCTTCTTAATTGCCTTGGTTAACCTATCAAACCATGCCCTAGGAGATTGCATTAGACCATATAGGGATTTTCGAAGCTTGCAAACCTTGTTTATATTGCATTTTGTCTCAAAGCCTGGAGGAATGTCCATGTACACTTCTTCTTCCAAGTCACCATTAAGAAATACATTCTTCACATCTAATTGATGAAGGTGCCAGTCCTGATTTACTGCTAAAGATAGTAGAACCCGGACAGTATTGAGCTTGGCTACAGGGGCAAAAGTTTCTTGGTAGTCAATGCCATAGGTTTGAGTAAAACCTTTAGCTACAAGTTGAGCTTTGTACCGACTAATGCTTCAGTCTGTATTCTGTTTAACAGTAAAAATCCATTTACAACTTACTATTCTCTTTGCTTCTGGTAAATCTGATAGTTCCCAAGCGCCATTCCTTTTTAGAGCATCCATCTCCTCTTGAATTGCAACTGCCCATTCTGGCTTCTTGAGAGCTTCATGGATATTATGTGGGATTTCTATGTTGGACAAATCGGTGACAAAAGCTTGATATCTAGGAGATAATGATCATAAGAGACAAAAGCTTGGGATCAGATTCATGGTTCTGCTCTGGAATGATGCAATCCTCTATATCCTTGTTAGTTCTTTTCTTCCTTGTGTAAACACGCAGCTCCTTTTCACCTGCAGGTTGTGTACTATGAGGAATAGGGGTTTTAGGAACAGTTTTAGTGTTTGGCTCAATTTCAAGAGGTGTTTGAGGAATAGGTGACTCAATTTCTGTATTGGGCTGAGGTGTTTGAGGAATAGGTGAGTTAGTTTCTGTTTCTATATTAGGTACATACATATTTCCTGGTGAAGCAAGCCAAAAACTGCATTCTGGTATGATTGAGTTCTCCTCCTGAAAGGATGTTTTTGGGTAATAAAACTGGTTTTCAAAAACGGTGACGTCCATAGAAGTGTAAAACGTTTTAGTGATTGGAGAGTAACACTCGTACCCTTTTCGAGTAGGAGAGTACCCAAGAAAAGACATTTGACAGCTTTTGGGTCAAGTTTGCTACGGTGCTGCTGGTGGATATGACCAAATACAGTACACCCAAATACTTTTAAAGGTAAGGTTGATATGATATGAGTATTTGGATAGGATTGAAGGAGAGATTTGTGATAGTGTGATTTTACATCATGTTTTCTGCATTCTTTTACATGCATTTTTCATATAGATTAGGCATTCTTTATTTGATTTTAGTTAGTTTTTCCCTTGGAACGGGTGAAGCGGTTTCTTGGTGTTGTTTTGCAGGAATTTAAGGAAAAATGCTCAGAATTAGCCTTGATGGAGCTTGGATGAAATAAAGCTTGAAAAGTGAAGAAAATGAGCCAAGCAGAGCCCATCACGGCTTGGCCGTGATGACCATCACGGCCATGATCAAGAAAACCGAGAAGATTGAAGGCAAAAGTCAGAAGCTGTCACGGCCTAGCCGTGATGCCCATCACGGTCTAGCCGTGATGCCCATCACGGCCGTGACAGACCAATTGATGAAGACAGAAGCGATCACGGCCTGCCCGTGATGAGTGTCACGGCCGTGACAGTCCAAATTTGAAAGCGCGCCTTTGACAGAATGCGTCACGGCCTGGCCGTGATGGCCATCACGGCCGTGACGCGTGGCCTCTTTATAAATAAGAACGCAGATAGACTGAAAAAGGGATCCAAAACTGATCTGGAGAAGGGATTCTGATGGCATTCAGATTCTGAGGTCTCTGACACAGACTTTCCAGACCTAAAAACAGAGACCTTGGAGGCTGCGGCTAAGGAAGGATTGGAACCCTAGAACGGAGTCGCTGAGAGGGGCTGCTGTGACGATAGTGGAAAGCTCCCATGGAGTTTCTTCTCTCCTCTTCTCCTATTTCTCTGGTTTTTGCTTTCTCTTTTATGAGTAGCTAAATCCCGTTTGTTGGGATTAGATGTAATCAAACTGATTATTATGTATTTGCCTTGACTGATTATTCTATGTTCATGCCTTCGTATTAGTGATTGATTTTCCATGCTTAATGCTTGTTGTGGCTAGCACCCCCATGACTCGATTAGTGTTTTGGTATGCAATTGGGAAATTCGTAATAGAACCGGAACTGAGATCAATCACCTAGTAACCCTTGCATCTAGGAATGGAGTTTGGTTTACTAGTAATCGCGTAATCCCTAATCCTAATGCAAATTCATTAATCTAGGCCACCTAAGGAATTAGGGTCTATTAGTGGATTTAGGCTCTTACCATCCGAGGAATTGGGGCTTGAGCAATTTAGTGGATTGATTTTAATATTTGAAGCATGAACGGGAGGTATCTAGTCCTGGTATTGCATGAGGCGGAGGTTTGGTGAAGTCTAGTCCCAACATATCCTTTTCGCATTCCAAGTGCTCGACAAAAATACAAAAAAGATTTTATTCCTTTTCTTTTATTTATTTTGAATTCTTTTCATAGTCTAGATAGTTGGTGAGTTTGTGAATTGGTAATTGACATCCAATCCCCGTGGATACGATAACTGGTCTCACCACCGTATTACTTGCACGACTGGTATACTTGCCCAGATTCGTCAACAATTTGCAAGGTGTTTGGAAATTTAGGACTCTTAATGGAATTTGTTTGATAAGATATGTTGCAGTGAGGATTGCCTCTCCCCAAAAATGTTTGGGAACATGGGTAGTGAACATTAGGGATCTAGCCACTTCTAGGAGGTGTCTATTTTTCCTCACCGCCACTCCATTTTGTTGAGGAGTGGCAACACATGAACTTTGATGCACAATACCTTGACTCATTAGATATTCACCATGTATGGAATTGAAATAATCCTTGGCATTATCTAATCTAAATACCTGCATTTTAGTTTGAAATTGTGTTTGGATCATTGTGTTGAAGTTCCTAAAGATAGCGCTTACCCTGATTTTTCTTTCATCAAGTATACCCATGCTATTCTAGTGTGGTCATCAACAATTGAAATAAACCACCTAGCTCCAGAGATATTGTTGATTCTACATGGTCCCCATATATCACTGTTGGGACGAAATCTATGCAAGTATACCTAGTCGCACAAG
The DNA here is from genome assembly GCA_030762895.1 of Sophora flavescens. Taxonomy (NCBI): domain Eukaryota; kingdom Viridiplantae; phylum Streptophyta; class Magnoliopsida; order Fabales; family Fabaceae; genus Sophora; species Sophora flavescens. The sequence goes on along the minus strand of CM061069.1, from coordinate 68,524,454 downwards.
TAATACAGTGGTGAGACCGATATCGTTCCCACGAGGATCAGTTGCCAATTACCAATTCACAAGTCAACAACTATCTAGACTAAACGTTGGCATGAAAAGAGATCAAAACATAAAATAAAGAAACAAAAACAATAAAATATTTTTGGTCTTTTGGGAATTTTTACAAACACTTAACAAGCAATTAACAAATGGATAAAATTGTCAGGGCTAGACTACGCTAATCCTCCCTTGACTGCCATGAAATGGTTACTAACACAAGTCCTAATTCAATTATGACAATCAAGCCTTTTGAAATACTCAAACCCTGATGTCTTAGGTGGAATGAGCCTAAAATCCCAAATTAAACCCTAATGTCTTTGGTGGATTAACCTGAGATTTTGCATAAAGAGCCAAGACTTATAATATTGCAAGCACCCCAAGACCTATTCCTAGATCCTTGAACTACTTGGCATTTGATTCATGAGCATGCCTTAACATCAATTTTTCAATTGTCTATCAAAGCAACATATCATTCCATGGGTGATCAAGCCAAGAAAAGCATTAAGCATAGAATCAAATACTCATAAAGAATTAGGAACTTGTATTAAAACCAAATCAAGAGACAACCAAGTTCATAAAAGCAAACATCTAACCCCAACAACAAGGGGTTTAGCTACTCATGATAAAGGAAAATACAAAAGAGAAGGAGAGAAGAGATGAAGAAAACTCCATGAAGAATCCTCTAATCTTCTTCCAGTCCCAGAGCAGGGAAAACATCCCTTTTTAGGGTTAGAACCTTCTCCAGTCGCCAGCCTCCAAGTGCAGATCCTTCTAGGGTAAAAGTCTGATGCCCTATTTATAGATGAAAGAAGTCTGGATCTAAATAGTACGCGTCACGGCCGTGATGGCCATCACGGCCAGGCCGTGACGGGTTCTGCCAAAGGCGCTTCTTCACTGTTTTTTGTCTGTCACGGCCGTGATCACCATCACGGCTTGGCCGTGATCAATTCTGTCCATAGGAGCTGGCCTGTCACGGCCGTGACCTCTATCACGGCTGGGCCGTGACCTCTATCACGGCTGGGCCGTGATCCTCTCTGATCTTCATGGCTGGCTCATCACGGCCGTGATCACTATCACGGTTAGGGCGTGATGGCTTCTGCTTTATTGTCCTTCCCTTTTTGCTCTTTCTTCCCTTTTAACCTGAAAATGTAAAATAGCATCAAATGCTTTATTTGACTCAAATTTAACTAAAATATCCTAAAAACTACTTAAGAGACTCAAAGCGTTGCTTGAGGACAATTAAATCCAAATTTGGGCGAAAACGAGATTAAACTCGAATAATTCGCACAAAAACCATGGTCTTACTAGTTATAAAACTAGATGAGCCAGAGGCTTATCAATCACTATGTATCATTGCAAAAGGGTGTGAGGGTTTGTATTTTTGTGAGGGAAAACTATGTCTTGAATGTTTGGATAGTTGACACACTTCCCATTGGAAAACCTCAGGGTTGATTTTACTTAATAATAAAGGAAAAATGTGTTTAAGGTACTAGAAATTTGAATGACCTAATCTATAGTGCCACAAAAGGACAGCACTATCATTATTACATGAAACTGGACATGACACAAAACTTGCAGCATGAGCTTGTTCTTCAAGATTGTGAGAACCATTAAGGATATAGAGCCCTGCACATTCTTTAGCATTGCCAATCATCCTCCCCGATTCCAAATCCTGAAATTCACAATGATTTGAGAAGAATTTAGTGACACAATTCATATCTTTGGAAAGTTTGCTAATGGACAGCAAATTACAGGTCAAATTGGGTACTAAGAGAACATAATTATTGTCAAATTCTCAGTTATATTTATTGATCCTATCCCTGTAACTTTAGATAATGACCCATCAGCAATTCTAACCATGAGATTTTCAGAACTTGACCTGTAAGTAGTAAACAATTTAGCATTACCAGTCATATGGTCTGATGCACCGGAGTCAACTATCCAGGAGTTGTGGTTTTTCACTTGAGTGTTCATAGCCATGAGGAAATTACTTGTTTGAGCAAATAACCCAGTTCCAAGGACATGCTCAGCAGAAACAGGAGATATTGTGTGATGGCTAAACATTTTTTGAAGAAACTCTCTTTGCTCCTTGTTGAAGAGTGTGGTTTCAGTTGAAGTTTTTTCTTCACTTGTGGTCATATAGAATTTGCTTTTTGATGGTTGTCTAGGCTTCTAGTTTGCTGGTTTGCCATGTATCTTCCAACAAGTATCTTTGGTGTGTCCAAGTTTGCGACACACTTCACAATAAGGTCTCCCTTGTTTCTTTTGCCGATTGTCTTGGTATTGAAGACATCGTGCAATAAGGTCAGAGGTTTCAACATCAGGTTGGAGACTTGGAGACCCCATCATCAGCTTCTTTCTACTATCCTCACGACGTACTTAAGAGAAGACTTCTCAGAGTGACAGAAAAGGTTTGGTTCCCAAAATTATACCCCGGACCTCGTCAAGAGTCTTGTTTAGACCAAATAGGAATTGGTAGATCCTCTTCTTCTCAACAATATTTTTGTATTTAGTACCATCCATCGGACAATCCTAGTTATGTGAGCCTTAACATATCCAATTGCTACCAATATCGAGTGAGAATATTAAAGTATTGAGCGACTGTAAGATCACCTTGAAGTAAATCATGGAAGATACTTTCGATCTCGAAAAGTTCGGCTGTATTTTCATGGCTTAGTACGCCTCTTTTGCTGCGTCGCAGATTTCTTTTGCAGTTTCATAGAGAAGAAAATTCTCCCCTACGTCATTGTTCATGGATTTGATCAGTCATGACATGACCATATTGTTTTCGGCCTTCCATCCTTTGTAGGTGGGACTCGTTTTTGTCGGGGCTGCTGCATCACTGGTGAGGTAGTCCTCCTTGCTTTTGCCGCATATAAACATCATGACAGATTGAGACCATTGGAGATAATTATGCCCATTCAGTTTGTGACATGTAATGGGAGGGTGGGAGTTGTCTAGCACTCCATGATTATTTAGAGTGGTGACTATAAGGGGTAAGGGTTGGTTTTTCGATAGCCATGTTGGTGGCTGGGCCATATTTAGTCATATGGTAGAGATGGTTCTTGATACCATGTTGTTTGTGTTGCAGAAAGAACACATGATATTTCTTATTATTCTGACTGAAAAACTGATACATTTGTAGGAGAAAACATGGCAACAGATCTGCCATTAAATCTCCTTAATAATGGCAATGAATCTCCTAATTAAGAAAGCAAATCAGAATAGAGATTTCAGGAAATATCCTTCCTAATATCTTTATTAAACATTGACCTAATAAGAGAGGGAAAAAAAAAAGAAACTACAAATAAATCCTGAGCATTTTAATCTTCAATTCCTTAATTGATCCTGAGCATTTTAATCACTATCCAAGTTCCATCTTCATGCAAGCTCCATCATAATTGATCCTGAGCATTTTAATCTTCAATTCCTGCACACAAACACCACAAAACCACCTTACCCGTTCCAAGGTAAAAACTAACAAAAATCAAATTAAAAATGCCTAAACTACATGAAAATGCATGCAATATGATAAAGAAATATGAGGTGTAATCACACTCATCAAACTAACCCAAGCTTAAGATTTTGCTTGTCCTCAAGCAATAACCAAGGCCAGACAAGATAAACAATCAGAGCATGGGCAGTGAACCAAGAACCCGAGTAACAAATCCAAGTAACAGGAACATCCAATAAGAAGCCAAGAGACAATCAATTTCAAGTCCAATTATAAGCTTAGGTTCCATAAATTCATACCTCTCACTAATTCGGGCACTGTTTTTACCTCACTCAAGTGTTTAGGGACATTTGACAATTCACTCAATTTCCTCAAGGAAGGTACCCTACCATAAGCTTGACTATTAACCAAATCTCTACTTTATTAATGAAAACACATAAGAATCAAGAGGTCTTTTATTTTGGTTGTAATGGGGCCATGAGATTAATTGTTAGGTGGGGAAATCAAGAAAGGGAAAATTCAAGAAGGCTAAACAAAATATCAAACAATGCAAAGCATGACAACCTTCTAAAATACCTTTTTGGGCTTTAATTCACTTTTCCACCTTTCTTTCTTCTTCTTTTTTTATTTCTCACTTTATTTTTCACATCCCCTTCTCCATTTTTTTTTGTTTATTTATTTATTTTCAATTTGGAGAAGAGGAGATTTCCAACTTAAGAGAAATATTTTTCTAACTTTTTCGTCCCACAATTTATTTTTTTCAAACCACCTTTTTACACTTTTGTAATACTTTAAAAGGTGTCATACAAAGCATCATTCATCAAAATAAATCAAGGTACCAAGAAAAGCATTTTATTCTATTAGGCTCAAAATTGGGCAACTAAGGGGTAGCGTTTAATCAGTCAAAGCTCAGAAGGCCAAAAAAATACCCAGTGCCTCAATCATTTTCAAATATGTTTTCAAAAAAAAAATCACTTTCAAAACGGTTTCAAGTCAAGTTCTAGAGAATACAATCCAAGAGGAATAAAACACTCAATCACAAAGAATGGGGTAGATTTAGTGAGTACCCCTTTTAGGCTCAAAAATCTCACATTTAGTAGTTTAAAATCAATGAGAAACACAAATATAAGGAACCACATGCTAATTATCAACTATCAGAAGATCATCTCAAGCATTTTTATTTTTAGCCTATCATAAGAATACGAAAATTGGGTTCAAAAAAATCACTGTCTCAATTCATTTGGCGCAAAGTTCCCACAATTGGATGCATACTCTAAGCAAGGGGCAATCTAATCATGTGATTATGCAAAACTACACCTATATGAATGCAACATGAAAAATGAAAAAATGCAAAAATATGCAAAAATACCCTTACCCCAAGCTTAAAAACTTACATTGTCCCAAATGTAAATAATCAAGTCGGAGAGAGGAGAAAAATGGAACAACTCACCGAGGTGGTGGAGGGTACTGGCTCACCTGCCAGTCAAAGAGCTGCTGGAAGACGTGTCACGGCTAGGCCGTGACGTTCATCACGGCTAGGCCGTGATCAATTCTGTTCTGTTGGGCTCCTTCGCATCACGCCCGTGATGGCTATCACGGATGGGCCGTGATAAATACTGACTTCCTCCTTTATCACATCACGCCCGTGATGGCTATCACGGCCTGGGCGTGATGCCTTCTGGTTTCCAGCTTCTATCCCATCACGGTCATGATCCTAGTCACGGCTAGGCCGTGATCTCCTCTAACTTTATTTTTCCATGCCTTTTTGCTCTTCCTACCTTCATAACCTGAAAATACTTGGCAAAACCATCAATTAGTGATCTTTCTTATCTTAATATTCTCAAATTATTCAAAAACAAAATTCAAAAGTAAATTGAAAAGGGAAAGAAAACTTGGGTTACCTCCCAGGAAGCGCTTATTTACGGTCTTAAGCTTGACCATACTCCCTTCGATCAATCGGGATCAGCTGGGCTTGGAAGTACAAGAAAACATCTCTTCCAAGGAAGTCCATCAAAGAGCCTATTTTGTTCATATGGTCACACGCGCTTTCACTTTGCTCTTTTCACTCTGAGTTTCAAGGCCTTACTTCCTTCCGGCGGAAGTTTTAACTCCACATGTTGAGGAACTCCAATTTCATCATTGTTTGTTGCATCATTTGTCATGCAAAGTTTGGGAGTTTCTTCCATGTTAAGATCTTCCTTCACCTTTGGAGGCATTATCTCAATCCTTCACACATGACTCTCAAAAGGAGGGTTGTTATATGAGTTAGTCAAATCAAAATCCACCCTACCTTCCTCTACATTCAAGGAGAGCTTACCAGTTTTTACATCTATTATTGCTCCAACTGTGGCCAAGAATGGCCTTCATAGAATGATAGGGAATTTATAATTCCCGTTCATGTCCAACACCATGAAATCAGTAGGAATGGAAAATTTACCTACCTTTATAGGGACATTCTCTAGTATGTAGAGGAGTTTTAGTTGAGCCATCCGCAAATTGTAAAGAGAACTTGGATGGACTCAATTCCTTGGTTCCTAACCTCTCAAAGATAGTAAGCGGCATCAAACTCGCACTACACCCTAAGTCACATAAGGCTTGGTCTATTTTTAATTCTCCAATTGAGCAAGCAATAGAGAAACTTCATGGATCTTTTAGTTTAGGAGGCATATTAGTTTTTATCACGGCATCACGCTCCTCAATTAAGCTCTTAGTTTCTTTTTCTACTTGCATTTTCTTGACCAACCTTTGTGGGAAAGGTATTGGGGGTTGGTAAGGTGGTGGAGGGACATACTTTGGCTCTATCTCTTCATGTTCACTCATGTCCTCCTCATATTCCACATCCTTTTCAACTACCCCAAGCTTATCATCCCTTAAGTATATAGTATTACAGTGCTCATTGGGATTAACTTCGGGTTGTCCTGGAAACGTACCCTTAGTTCTAGAATATGTACTAGCTTGCTGGGCAATATGAGTTTCTAACATCTTATTATGGATGGATAAGTTATCTACCTTAGATGTTAACTCTTTTATTGCCTCATTGACTGCCCTACCTTGTTGCCTAAACTCTTCATTTTGCTTTGTTTGAGTTTCAACAAAATTTTCCAAAAGAGACTCAAGTTTAGACTTTTGTACCTGAGGATACCCCGATGCAGGTTTCCTATTACCTTGGCCTTCCTGGAATTCGTGGTTCAACGTGTTGTTGTAGTTCCCGTAGGAGAGATAAGGATTATTCTTCCTCACTTGGTTGTAAGGATTTGGAGTAGCATAGTTTGGCAACTTTGGGTTCGTGTCATAGAAGTTGTGACAAGAGTTCACTTGTTCCCACGAAGCACCAAATCCAGGAGCAATACCATGTGGGCACTCCATTATGTCATGTCCCTGCATTCCACAAATCTCACAAACAACATCAGTAGCACCTATTGAACTCACATTAGCCTTTTCAAGCTTATCAAAGAGTTTATTCAATGAGTCAAATTTACACATAATTAGATAAGTGCTATTCATTTCAAACTTACCCCCCGAAAGCTTTCTCGGGTTATTACCTCTTTTCGAACCCCAATGGTGATAGTTGGTGGCTACGTTTTCAATGATATTGAACGCTTCAATCAGAGGTCTATTCATAAAGGCTCCACCAGCTGTAGAGTCAAGTGACACCTTCGAAGAGTAATCCAATCCGTTGTAGAAGGTATGCACTAACAACCACCTCTCAAGCCCATGATGTGGGCAAGACTCCAGCAATCCTTTGTAACGATCCCAAGCTTCGAATAAGCATTCTCCGTCCTTTTGGAAGAAGTCGGTGATCTGAGTTCGTAGGTAAGCAGTCTTGGATGGAGGGAATAATTTCTCCAAGAATGCTTGCTCCAGTTGGTCCCAAGTTGACAAATTATTAGCCGGCACTTGCTTCAACTAAGCTTTTGCCTTTCCAGTCAGAGAGGAAGGGAATAACCTGAAGCGTATAGCATCAATCGGGGCACCTTGAATTCTTATTGCATCGGTGAGCTCCAAGAATGTCTCCACATGATCAGTCGGGTCCTCCGAGAGTAATCCTCCAAATTGATGTTGCCTAATCATGCCAATTAACAGAGGCGGTATAGTGTAGTTCTCCTCCTCAATTTCTGGCCTAGCAATCCCAGTTCGCAAACCCCTAGCATTTAGGGCTGCGTAGTCCTTCAGTGGTTTGGTATCCGGCGGATTCGCCATGAGTGGAATGGGAATCAACCTCTCTCCCTCTCTGTCTTTGTAGTCTCCCACATCTATGAAAGGTCCTTTCGATCTCGGGGTCAACTTCAACAAGATTTCCAAGACTTTGGGATGTTCGCATAAAAGAGAAAAATACCTGCAAAGAGAGATAGATACTCTAGAAAAAGAAAAGGAGACAAATGGAAAAAGGAGAAAATTTTAATATATAAAAAAAAAGGTCCAGAAAAAATCAATTTAAAAATTAAATTGAGATTCAAGAAAGTACAGTCCCCGGCAACGGCGCCAAAAACTTGATGGTGTTTGAATCCGCAAGTGTACGGCTTCGTCGTCAAGTAATAAAAAGATCGAGTCCACATGGACCGTGATCTTAAATAACTATCAATTATTAAATCAATTAAACTGGACTAGAAAAATATTTGGAAAATATTTGGTTTTTAAAAGATTAACTAACAAATCAAATATTTAAAACGCAATCAAACAAAATAGGAAAGTAAATCAAATAGGGGTTTTTCAAATTCAAAAGAGATTTCCAGGAATTGGGTTACCAACAAGACTGCTCATGTTACTAAATTGACTACCCCTCTCATTAATTATTGAAATTTGCTTTGAAGGTGAATTTATCCTAAATAAGTTAATGTTCCCTCTCGGGATACAAGAACCGTGCTCGATTAAACCAACCCCTACTCTCATGGTAATTGAATTTAAATCGAACCTTTTAAACTTTGTGACAACTCAGTGAACCCTCGAAGGACCGCTTTTAACTCTCGTGATTTAAGTCCTAAGTTTGATTCCTATAGATCCGATACCTGAGTTCACCGCTAGGTCCCTCCTTAGAGTATCTATGACATGCAAATAAGTGTGCACCAAATTCACAAGTAATTCATGCAATAGGAATTAAATCGAAAGCAAATTGAAATTAACAAAAAGTAAAACATCAATTCATAACATAAAACAAATCTTGGGCATAGCCCTAATCCCTAGAAATAAAATCAACTACTCAAGCATTGTCATGTTCATAGCAAGCTTGATTAACAAAAGCATAAGAAAACCTAAGAGAAGAGAAGAAATTGAGAAGAAGAGAAATCCTATGTTTTTGCCTAAGGTAGCAGCCCAAGGGATCCTATTTTCGCTTTATTTATAGAGTAGGGTAACTTGAATCCCAAGCAATTACAAAATCAAATCAAATAAGGTTTTAAAATTCCAGATATTGTGCGTCACGGTCGTGATACCTGTCACGGCCAGACCGTGACAGATTCTGTCTTGGAAAACTTGGCACTGATGGCCTATCACGGCCGTGATGGACATCACGGCCTGGCTGTGACAGGTTCTGACTTTTTCGTTCTTTTCTTTTCAGCCTTGCTCGATAATGACCGTGATGGCTGTCACGGCTAGGCTGTGATGGCCTCTATTTGGCTCAGTTTTCTTTCTTTTCAAGCTCCATCTTCATGCAAGCTCCATCATAATTGATCTTGAGCATTTTAATCTTCAATTCCTGCACACAAACACCACAAAACCACCTTACCCGTTCCAAGGTAAAAACTAACAAAAATCAAATTAAAAATGCCTAAACTACATGAAAATGCATGCAATATGGTAAAGAAATATGAGGTGTAATCACACTCATCAATTGGTGTTCTTTTCCAAAAGCTCATTAACTTAAAAGTACTTGTTTTAAATGTTGAAATGGTTTGGTGAACTATTGTTATACAAGAGAAAAATCCTTTTCGAACTATGTGTTTTCAAGTGAAAACTTTCAAGATTAATTAGCAATATCCTATTGGGGATTTTCAAAGATAAAAGTATTTCAAAGATGCATTATAAAAGATTTTCAAAGAAAATGTTTTCTTCTAAATGTTTTAGAAACTTTCCGATAGCCTGGATAGGTTATCGAGGATTCGGTTTTGAATTTGATTTTCACAGAACGAAAAATAAGTACTTAAGAAAGAGAATCTAGTACGCGAGACGTCGCCTCTAGTATTCAGTTATACGCACGTGATCTTGGATCCGTGTTAATTCGGGGCCATGAGTCCTATTCATGATGTTCTGGACTGAGAGTCCAATTCTCGAAATCTAGGACAGTGCATTCTCATTTCGTTGTTGTGGGCTATTGTCCTTATCATGTTAAGTTCAAAACATGAATAAAAGCATAAGTGATTTATATGACCACAACCCTTGACTGCGGCATCAGTCTCGGGCGTGTGATTGAGCATTTGGACTGTGTGTCCTATGTTTGAGTTTTCAAGTGATGGGGAAATGATGATTAAGTTGTTAGCTTTGAGCTGATGGTATGGAGGCAACTACCCGGTGGGCTAGAGATTGACCAACTCTAATTCTTCTCCAGTGGAAAACGGTGTTGATATCTCATGAGATTAAGTTAGAGCCTGATATTGAAGTGTCATGCATATTTTCAAAGGTTAACTGTGCGGGTTTGAGACCCTTTGATATAACACTATTATGTTATGTATATGCATGATTTAACTGTTGTGGGATATATCTTATGACGGTATCTCACTCTTGCACATCTGTATGTTCTGTTCTTCTCTTCTTGTACCGGGTATGCGCTTGCTTTTAGATGGATTTGAATGTTCCCTAGGCACAGCCGAGCTCGAGGAACGAAGTGTTTGATCATGCTGGTAAGGCAGGGAACTGGACTATACATGAGGGTACGACGATCGCGACATATCGAGGACCAGTCCCGAATACCGAGACGAATACTAACGGAGTGCCCGTACGAAGGGTTCATACCGTCGAGACGAGGACTGTGGCGCTTCCACCTCCATGGTACTACCTTCGTACGCAACAAGTCACCGGTCTCCTTCATGAGCATTTTGATCCATTTGAACCGCTTGCGGAGGATCTGGTGGAGGAGGATCCCGAGGAAGAGCCTCTTGAGCTGATAGAGGTCGAGGACGAGGACGAGGAGGAGTCAGAGTACCATCCGTAGGATCCCGGAGATGATGACGTCCCCATCGATGATGGCAGTGACGTTATCGATCCGATATCTGATATCTCGTTTAGGGGTAGCGTCTGTGGTCACTCTACATGCAGGAGGCATTGGTAGATCGTTCGTCGGATTTTGGAGTTGTCCCGATGGTCCCTAGGCCTTTAGAGCCATCTTTTGAGTCTTGTACCTAGTTCCTTATCCCCGGTTTGATGTTTCTTTTTTTTACCTGTTTCTTCAGTAGCTGTTTTAGTGTATGTTGGTCGGTTCGACAAGCCTGTTTTGTAATCAAATTTAAGATCCCAAGTGGGACAATTATATTTATAGGAATGATGTTTATTTTCATGTTCTGAGTGTTCATCATCTTTTCTTTACTTCTTTTAACAAAAAAAACTGAGTACCCTTTTTCAGTAACCCTATATAAAAGGTTATTTTTTCGAAAGCGACCAGCGTTCTAAATAGGTTTCTTTTCCGCAACTGGTAACCATGTGATGCCGGATTTTAGGGTGTCACACTCTGCATAAAGAGATACATGCCAACAACATAAAAGAGAAACGGGGAGTAAGAAATCATGTAAACACAACGGCATGGAAGTAGTTAAGCAAGATGACTATACATCTTAGCATGGCATAGTAATATAGAACATAACTTCAACATAAAATAATCCTATCAACATGTCATCTCAGCCAACATATGCTATGCAGTGCAACACTACTCCGCTACTCCGTTACGCATGTGGATCCAAACTATCTCAGGAAGGCAATTTTGGAGTTACATATTCACATTGGCCAAAAAGCATCAACGCCAGCAGTCCACCAAACCATGGGTGAACCGCTTGCATAGCCAACGCATCATAACGTGGATGCGCCATCGCGAGGGTGCATGGTTCACCAAACCTTGGGCGAACCACCCGAGACTTGGCCAAATCGCCGTACTCTAGGACGACATCCCCTATGTTGAACCTCCCCCACTAACAACTTCAACGTGTGAATGCATGAGCACAACAACAGACAAGGCAACCACCTCCTTTGCTTGGGCCAATAAGTACCCAAGACATCACCATCATCAACATCAACACCTTAACCCCTTTGGGTAAAGGCCCCCCTTAGCGAAAAATCACTAAGGTTCAACTTATCAACACCTCGACCAAAAAGCATCGAGGCCACTTTAGCCAAAAAGCACTAAGGTCTAACAACGTGCGCCAACCCACTGGGCACCGACTTAACCAACTTATTGTTCTTGATTATCTTAATTAGTCTTTAATTAAGTTGCCTAACTCTTCTTTATTCAATTGGTGCGTTATCACATTATTGGGGACGTTTGGGGTGAAACACCCCTTAATTCCTTTAATCTCAGATTCTGACCAGTAGGGAGAGCACGAGCGTGCTCACCCCAGTACGATCGTGCTACCACTTAAGTGGAGCATGGTCATGCTCACTGTCCTGCACTGCCGTGCTCAATGTGCGGCCATCTTCCAGAATTGAACTAGGAGCACGGGCGTGCTCCCTGTTCAGGACGACCGTGCTCCTGGTCCAGTCATACTTTTCTGGGCAGATTCAACTTATGATCTTGGAGTTTTGACTCCCTAATGCTCTCATGTCAAATCCTAGTGTCCATTAGCTAGTCCAATTGGCATCTGTCATCACCTCACACTAGCAGTTCATGTCTTATGAATTATTGGGGAATTAAACCCTCAACCATTACATTAATTAAGAGACCTATTAAATCAATTAGAGTCTTATTAATGTCTTCAACATTAACCAACACTAATCCAATCAACATTCAGCCAACAGATGTATAACAACAGCACATAACAATTCTCATATCATAACCAGATTCAACCAAATATACATCGTTAGGCATATAACATCACAATCATGAGACAATATGTGTATCATTAATCAACTAACACTTATAACAATTAACTCATACAACCAGGCAGATCATAGCATCAACAATAGTTTAAGCATAATCATAATCAAGTACAACATGATATTAAAAACAGTTAACAACAACATATAACGGGGCTATAGGAACCCCTCCTCTTACGCTACCCTCTTGTCTAATGTATACACTATCCTTCTCCCCATACCTGGTATGAAGAATCCGATAGCGATAACTCCACTGGTAAACCAACGCGTCCCTCAAACGGCTCAGTTAGCTTTCCAAGCTTTGGTCAAACAAAAGGGTCAAACCATTAGTTCCCAATTCTTAATAAAGAAAGGAAACCAAAAGAGGGAGGAACTATTACCTTACTATGATTGGCACTTAATGCGTGACCCCACTCTCTAAAACATGAATGGAACACCAAACAGCGATTGGGTTCAAAGGGGACGAACGAGAGAGGTTGTTGTCACACTTAGGGTTGCCTAAAAGTTCTAAAATAGGGTTTATGATAAAACCATCGGTTACTGTTCTGTATTTAAAGGCACAGACCTGAGCACGGTTATGCTCCTCCTTGAGCACAACCTTGCTCAACTTAGCGCTACGAGACGAGGCCTGCCCTTGAGCACGGGCGTGCTCAACTTAGCGTCAGCGAGACGCGCTAGCCCAACGAGCACGGCCGTTCTTGCGACTCAGACAGTCACAAGACACAAGCCTAAGAAACGGATTTTCCACCTAAAACCCCACTTAGCTCATTCTAAACCTTCCTAACAAACAAGGCACATACAAAAGCGCTGAACGAAAAACGGGGTGTTACAACTCCACCCCCCTTATAAAAATTTCGTCCTCATAATTTCTACTCACCTCGATTGAAAAGGTGCGGATACGATTCCATCATCTTGCTTTACAGCTCCCACGTAGCACTTTCCTCAGTAGCCCCACTCCAAACGACTTTGATCAAAGGAATTTCCTTCCCTCTTAGCTGCTTCACCCTTTTATCTTCGACTCAAAGGGGTAATACCTCAAAAGTCAAGTTCTCTTTTTACTGTATGGTATCGGGGACTATCACGTGACTAAGGTCATGAATGTACTTTGAGTTGAGACACATGAAAGACACTGTGAAGGTTGGACAAAAACGGCAGTAAGGCTATTTGGTAAGCGACTTCGGTGACCCTTTTTAGGATTTGGTAAGGACCAATGAATCTAGGAGTTAGTTTCTTCGCTTTCATCACTCTACCTACCCCAGTTGTCGGGGTAACTCTCAAGAACACATGGTCACCTTCCTGGAATTCGAGTGCCTTCCTCCTTTTGTCATGGTAGCTCTTTTGCCTACCCTGTGCCATTTTCATCTTTTCCTGAATCATCCTCACTTTATCCGTGGTTTCTTGCACTACCTCGGGTCCTAACACAACACTATCACCAGGTTCACTCCAACACAAGGGTGTCCTACATCTCATCCCATAAAGAGCTTCATAAGGTGCCATCCCAATACTGGAATGGAAAGTATTGTTGTAGGTAAACTCTATCAGGGGCAAGAACTTGTCCCAACTTCCCGACTGCTCTAGCACACACGCTCTAATCAAGTCCTCTAAGGACTGGATGGTTCTCTAAGACTGAAAATCAGTCTGTGGGTGATAGGATGAACTTAGCCTAAGCTTGATTCCTAAAGCCTCTTGCAAACTATTCCAAAATCTAGAGATAAAACTCGGGTCTCTATTATAAACTATGCTAGGAGGTACACCGTGCAACCTGATTATCTCTCTGATGTACAGCTTAGCCAACTTTTCCAAAGGGTATTCCATGTTCATAGGGATGAAATGGGCAGACTTAGTCAGTCTATCCACAACAACCTATAGCCTCAAAACCAGCTGGAGTCCTAGGGAGTCCATACACAAAATCCATTGAAATATTATCCCATATCTATTCTGGGATACTTAACGGTTGCATCTTTCCTGATGGCTTTTGGTGTTCTATCTTAGCCTTTTGGCACACTAAGCAAGTGTACACAAAGTCAGCCACATCTTTCTTCATCCTAGGCCACCAAAACATCCTTTTAAGATCCTGATACATCTTAGTGGCACCAGGGTGCACACTCAGTCCACTCCTATGTCTTTCTTCAATGATCAACTTTCTAAGCTCCGGGACGTCTGGTATACAAACTTTATTTTTGAACCTCAAAACTCCATCACTTCCTTCCTTAAAGCTAAGGTTTCTATCCTGAGCGAGCATAAACTGGTCTATCTTCTGACCCTCTCTAACCTGATCCATCAAACTGTTGGTAACCTTCAAGGTTTCAAGCCTAATGCTCTTTGGGGTAACTTCCCAAGCTAAACTCAAGTCTCTAAACTCCTCAATCAGATCCATCTCCCTAACCATCAAAGCGGAGATGTGCAAGGTTTTCCTACTTAGAGCATCTGCCACTACATTGGCCTTTCCTTGGTGGTAGGTTAGATCAAACTCATAAAAGAGATACTCCATCCACCTACGTTGCCTCATATTCAACTCCTTCTGATCAAAGAGATACTTCAGACTCTTATGATCACTAAAGACCTCAAACTTTTCTCCATAAAGGTAATGCCTCCAGATCTTTAAGGCAAATACCACGGCTCCTAATTCTAGGTCATGGGTAGGGTAGTTCTTCTCATGGGTTTTCAACTTCCTAGAACCTTAAGCCACTACCTTACCATCTTGCATCAACACTACTCCTAAACCTTGCTTCGATGCATCACAGAACACTACGAAAGGTTTACTAGGATCTGTCAAAACTAACATTGGTGCTGACGTTAACCTATGCTTAAGGGTTTGGAAACTCTCTTCACACTTAGAGTCCCACACAAACAAATGTCCTTTCTTGGTGAGACGGGTTAAGGGTAAAGCTAACTTAGAGAAACCTTCTATAAACCTCCTATAGTACCCTACTAAACCCAAGAAACTCCCAATCCCGGTCACTGACTTCGACGCTTCACCTTTAGAGATGATGTGTCCTAAGAAACTCACCTCCTCTAACCAGAACTCACACTTAGACAACTTAGCATACAACTGCTTTTCCTTAAGGGTCTGCAAGACAACCCTCAAGTGTTCCTCATGTTCCTCCTTGGTCTTCGAGTCCACTAAGATGTCATCTATGAAAACCACCACAAACTTATCCAAGTAAAGGTGAAAGGTCTTGTTCATGTAGTCCATGAACACAGCAGGAGCATTGGTCACACCAAAAGGCATAACCAAGTACTCACAGTGACAAAATGCGGCCTAAACGCTGTCTTCGGGATGTTCTCGGACTTAACCCGAATCTGATGGTACCCAGACATCAAATCTATCTTTGAGAAGATGCAAGCGCCTATCAACTGGTCCATAAGATCATCAATCCTATGGAGGGGATACCTATTCTCAACGGTAACTTTGTTGGACTGTCGATAGTCGATACACAACCTCATACTGCCATCATTCTTCTTTACTAGCAACACTGGCGCACCCCATGGGGATACGCTAGGCCTAATAAACTGCTTCTGGATAAGATCCTCTATCTGTTTCTTCAACTCAGCTAGCTCTAGATGATACATTCTATAGGGCGCTATAGATATCGGCCCGGTGCCAGGCACTAAGTCTATGGTGAACTCAACATCTCTCTCATGAGGCAAGTTATAAACATCCCTCGGGAACACTTCAGAAAATTCCCGCACAACAAGCACACTTCCGACATCAGGAGGGCTATCTAATTCCAGGGAAGACAACATCATGTACACTTGGCTTCGTCTTTCATTGAAGCTTTAACTTGGTTAGCAGAGAGAACGGTCGAATTCTTAGGCTCCACAGGAGTTCCAAAAACTATGGTTTTATCAAAACAATTCAAACGGACGTGGTTGCAAGATAATCAGTCCATGCCAAGAATGACATCAAGGTCCTTTAGAGGTAAGCACACAAGATTTACAATAAAAGTTCTACCATTAATGGTGATATGACAGTTTTTGCATGCATGAGAAGTAAGAACAAGTTTATTTGTAGGTGTAGAAATAACCAAATCATACTCAAGAAAAGTAACAGCCAATTTAAGACTCTTAACCCTATCATGTGATATTAATGAGTGCGCAGCACCCGAGTCATACAATACAGTTAAAGGAGTTCCATCAATTAAGCACATACCTTGAATCAAGTCATCAAACTCGGAGGCCTCAGCTCCACTAAGAGTAAAGAATCTTCCAGTAGTCTTCAGACGATTAGCCTGAGACTGCTAACTCTTGATAGCACTTTATGGGTCTAGAGGCATTGGAATTACCACCCCTGGACCTATCATGAGAAAATTGTGGCTTCCTGCCACTCTACTTGAAATCCCGACCGACTGGAGTGTAACACTGCTTGTCCTTGTCCTTCTGCTCGGTCTTCTTGCTACCCTGGCTATTTGAATTCGTGAGACTAGTCACTCTGGACTTGTAGGCATCCTCATAGATCCTACACTTGTTCACCAAGGTTGGGAAGACTCTGATCTCCCGATAACTGATCGCCTGCTTGATCTCCAGATGAAGGTCATCCTCGAACTTTACACACTTTGACTGATCATCCACCATGACCCGATAAGGTGTGTAATACCTAGCCAGCTCCTCAAACTTAGCTGCATACTCGCCCACCGACATATTTCCCTGCTTTAGCCCCAAGAATTCCATCTCTTTCTTGTCACGTACATCCGCAGGAAAATACATCTCCAGAAACCTATCTCTGAACACAGCCCAGGTGACTGTTGTACCTTCAGCCCCCATCCTCCTCCAACAGTTCTCCCCCCAGTGCTCAGCCTCCTCAGTGAGCATAAAAGTGGCGAAGATAACCGCTATTGATCATTGCAGTCCATAGCTCTGAAGATCTTCTCGATCTCCCTCATCCACAACAAAGCTCCCTTAGGATCATAAGCTCCTCTGAAAGATGGCGGATTGTTATGTTGAAACTTGTCGAGACCCTGAAACTCAGCTAGTCCTCCGTTGTCGTTGTTCTGAACTTGACCGATTGCATTGGCAAGGAGTGCCAACGCGTCAGTGATTGCCTGATCGTTTATGCCTCTCCCTGCCATGAGTTCCTGTACATGTCCAAAACAACCATCAAATACAGAGAACTTAAGCAGGAAAAGCGATAGGCTCAAAACTATCACAAGTGACAAATGTGCAATATATATATGTTAGATTGTGAATCCAAATAGGAATAAGTTGTAAATTATCCTAGGATTGGTAGGAAAAGTGATAAGAAAATATACACATTCATTGATATAAAGTGTTTATCTTTAGAGACTTAATTTGTGAGAAATATACACTCAAAAGATGTTGAAAATGTACAGGAATAAAAGTCCAGCGCTAAACTCAGGAAACGGGAGCTCAGCTCCAGAAAAATACAGAAAACAGGAGGTGCAAAACCCAGACCAGCGCTCAGCGCAAGTCCCGGGTGCCTAACATGGACAGAAGGTATAGCAGTCGGCGCTCAGCACTGGTATAGGGGCGCTCAGGGCCAGTTTTTACAGCAAGCTGCTGTTTCGTGCAGAAGCTAGCGCCCAGCACTGTCCAGGGGTGCTCAGCGCTGGGTGACATGAAGAACCAGTATAAATTCGATTTTGGACAGATTTGAAGGGGTCTTTGGATCATTTTAGGTGTGATTTCACCTTGGTTCATCACTTTCTCTCTGCATCATTGGAGATTCAAGCTTAGGAACAGGATTTGGAGCTTCAATGGCTTCCTCCACTCATTCCTACTCAAGTTTCTTCTTCTCTTCTCTTTTTACTATGAGTTGCTAGATATCTTAGGTTAGGTTTAGGATTAACTTGATTGAATCTTGATGTAATGAAGTTTGATTTGTGGTTTCAATGCAATTTCGTTCAGTTTGATTAATCTCTTCTATGCTTAATGCTTTTCTTGGGTTGATCAACCTTTAATTGATGTTAGATTCAATTTCACAATTGGAAAATTAGTGATTTAATTGGAAATGAAGTTGATTACTATTGTGGTGTTGATTGTAGGAATAAAGCTTCATTGCAATACATTTTTGTGAGTCTCGTGCTTAATGTTTGTGCTAATTTTGCATCAACTAAGGAATTAGGATTCTTAATTGGTAACAAAATGATTATCACCTAAGGAATTAGGGATAAATCTAGATTAGTGACTTGAATGTCAATTGAATGACTTGAATTGAAGTTAGGGTTGAATAAAGTTACATTAGGTTAAAATTGAGGGATTCCGATACCTAACCGCTTTTACCTATATTGATTTCATTCTTTACTTTTACTTGATTCATTTATTCGTGTGACAACTCTTAATCAAAAATTCATAAAATCTCTTGGAACTATGAAATTCATTCATTCAAATAGCTATTGCCTAGGCTACGTTGATACTTGATCACAATCCTCGTTGGGAACGATACTTTACTTTCACTTTACTACTTGTAAGATTTGGTACACTTGCCAATCGATTAACAACAAGTATAGACAATTCAAACAAGAACACACAACAGACTCATACCACGGCCTGATAGGACAAACCTGGCTCTGATACCACTAAATGTGACACCATCTACCCCGCATATTATTTATAAAACATTTACTTAAAAGAGGTCATATAAAAACATGCATTTATTTCATAAAATAAAAACAGGATAGAAAGATACCACATCATAACACATAACGCGGAAAGAAACATGGTTTAAAAAGATAAAACATAAACAAAGCAATAACATACCCCAACCCCCAATGTCACATACAGAGCTGGTATAACCGTTCTGGAATGAATCCTCGGAATACAACTGAAAACTGAAACTAACAACTAAATAAGCTAAGCGTCCTAACTAGAGTCGCGGCTCCTGAGAGTCACTCCTCTAATAGCTGCTCACTGTCCTCTACATAAAGAGATACATGCCAACAACATAAAAGAGAAACAGGGAGTAAGAAATCATGTAAACACAACGACATGGAAGTAGTTAAGCAAAATGAACATACATCATAACATGACATAGCAATATAGAACATAACATCAACATAAAATAACCATATAAACATGTCATCTCAACCAACATATGCTATGCAGTGCAACACTACTCCTCTACTCCGTTATGCATGTGGATCCAAACTATCTCAAGAAGGCAACTTTGGAGTTATATATCCACATTGGCCAAAAAGCACCAACACTGGCAGTCCACAAAACCATGGGTGAACCCCTTGGATATCCAACTTATCATAACGTGGATGCGCCACCGCAGGGGCGCATGGTTCACCAAATCGTAGGCGAACCATCCGAGACTTGGCCAGATCGCCGTACTCTAGGGCAATTGCCCCTATGTTGAACTTCCCCCACTAACAACTTCAACGTGTGAATGCATGAGCACAACAACAGACAAGGCAACCACCTCCTTTGCTTGGACCAATAAGCACCCAAGACTTATTACCATCATCAACATCAACACCTTAACCCCTCTGGGTCAAGGTCCCCCTTAGCCAAAAAACACTAAGGTTCAACTTATCAACACCTTGACCAAAAAGCATTGAGGCCACTTTAGACAAAAAGCACTAACGTCTAACAACGTGCGACAACCCACTGGCCACCGGCTTAACCAACTTATTGTTCTTGATTATCTTAATTAGTCTTTAATTAAGTTGTCTAACTCTTCTTTATTCAATTGGTGTGTTATCACATTATTGGGGACGTTTGGGATGAAACCAAGGTTTACAAAACCGGACCGGCCATCGAACCGGTGAAGGCAGCGGTTCGAGGTTCAATGGTCCAACCGAGATTGAACCGTGGTTGAACCGGTTATAATTAAATAATATTATTTTAATTTTTAATATAATATTTGTAACAATATTAAACAAAACAACAACATAACAACTAAAATTATTAAGCACAATTTTTTAAATTTTGAAATTAAACTAAATAAATATAAAGATATATGTTAAAATCATCTTCATAGGGAAAACCAACCCAAAATCTACAACCAGCCCACATATGTTAGAAAACAAAAGATTTGGTTTTGGCTAGGATGACCCAAATCCTTTTATACTATTTTTTTTTTTAGGAAACTGGTTCAGACCGGTCCACTACCGGTTATGACCGGTTTTACCGGTTTTGGATCGGTTCTCCGATTTTTCCAGCGATTCAGTACAGGGACGGTTTTTCCTGTAAACCGGACCGGCCAAGGTCACGGTTCCCAGTTAACCCGGTCGGACCGGCCGGTCCGGTCCAGTTTTGAAATCCTTGGGTGAAACACCCCTTAATTCCTTTAATATCATATTCTGACCAATAAGGGGAGCACGGGCGTGCTCACCCCAGCACGGTCGTACTGCCACTTAAGGGGAGCACGGTTGTGCTCAATGTCCTGCACGGCCGTGCACAATGCGCATCCACCTTTCAAAATTAAACTGGGAGCACGGGCGTGCTCCCTGTTCAGCACGGTCGTGCTCCTAGGCCAGCCGTACTGTTCTGGGTAGATTCAATTTATGTTCTTAGAGTTTTGACTCCCTAACGCTCTCGTGTCAAATCCTAGGGTCCATTGACTAGTCTAATAGGCATCAATCCTCACCTCTCACTAGCAGTTCATGATTTATGAATTATTGGGGAATTAATCCCATAACCATTACATTAATTAAGAGCCTTATTAAATCAATTAGAGTCTTATTAACGTATTCAACATTAACCAACACTCAGCCAATCAACATTCATCCAACAGATGTATAACAACAACACATAACAATTCTCATATCATAACCAGATTCAACCAAATATACAGCATTAGGCATATAACATCATAATCGTGTGACAATAGGTATATCATTAATCAACTAACACTTATAAAAATTAACTCATACAACCAGGCAGATCATAGCATCAAGAACAGTTTAGGCATAATCATAATCAAGTAAAACATGACATTAAAAATAGTTAACAACAACATATAACGAGGCTATGGGAACCCCTCATCTTACACTACCCATTTGCCTAATGTATGCACTATGCTTCTCTCCATACCTGGTATGAAGAATCTGGTAGCAATAACTCCACTGGTAAACCAACGAGTCCCTCGAACGGCTCAGTTAGCTTTCCAAGTCTTCGTCAAACAAAAGGGTCAAACCATTAGTTCCCAATTCTTAATAAAGAAAGGAAACTAAAAGAGGGAGGAACTATTACCTTACTATGATTGGTACTTAACGAGTGACTCCACTCTCTAAAACACAAACGAAACACCAAACAGTGATTGGGTACAAAGGGGACGAACGAGAGAGGCTGTAGTCACACTTAGGGTTGCCTAAAAGTTCCAAAATAGGGTTTATGAGAAAACCCTCGATTACTGTTCTGTATTTAAAGGCGCAGACTTGAGCACGGTCGTGCTCCTCCTTTAGCACGGCCTTGCTCAACTTAGCGCCTACGAGGCGTGACCTGTCCTTGAGCACGAGCGTGTTCATTGTTGAGCACGGGCGTGCTCAACTTAGCATCAGCACGCACTAGCCCAATGAGCACGGTCGTACTTCCTATTAAGAACGACCGTGCTTGTGACTCAAACAGACACAAGACACAAGCCTAAGAAAGGGACTTTCCACCTAAAACCCCACTTAGCTCATTCTAAACCTTCCTAACAAACAAGGTACATACAAAAGCCCTTAACGAAAAACGGGGTGTTACATTACTGAATTTTGATCTCCAAAAATACCTCCACATGCTGCCATTCCATGCGAGCCCTTAGCCGCACCATCAAAGTTGAGTTTGATCCAATTATAACTTGGAACTTTCCATATGACTTCCTTTATGCTATCTGACTTGGGAGCATTTCCTTTGACCTGAAACCTTCACAAAATAGACATATCAGAATTTGAAATGAAACCAGAGTTTAGAAAGATTACATGTGAGGGAAATATTCCCAATGATTTGGTTGATTGCAGTTTCATCAGGGATTGATTTGTTATCAAATCTTGCAGCATTCCTAGCATACCATATAGTACTAATTAAATTGCAATACCCGAGAGGATCAACTCCTTTAATTGAAGTTGCCATTCCTTTTGCAAGATTGAAAGAATGGACTCCGTAGATGAGGAATCAATCTGAGTATTAATCATATGAGAAAATCAATTCCAAATCTTTACAGCATATGAGCAATGCATGAAAAGATGTTCAGAAGTCTCCCTATTTTTCCAACATAAATTGCATAATGATACTATGCAACACCCTCTTTTCAACAAATTATCATCTGTAGGTGCCTTATGATACATGATTCTCCAAATTAGGAATGCTTTTGATGACGGAATTGCCTTGTTCCATATTAGACTTTGCCATATCAGTTGATTTGAACCAATATGCACCAATTTATAAGCATCATTTAATGATAAGGAGCCCGAGTCTGGACCACTCCATATAAGTTCATATTTAGAGTGAGCCTTAGGAATAATTATATGTTGAAGCTCTGCATCCATTACTGGGTTTAAATCTCAGAGCCATTGAGGAAACAACCAACTTGCATCCTTTATGAAATCCCGCACAGATGATTTAAGATGCACATGCATATGTTCTGGGATTTGTAACAAATCCACAATTGGTCTTGACAACCACCTATCTTTCCAGAAATTTATAGATGTACCATCCCCTAATAACCATCTTGTGTTTAACAAAACTGAGTTAATGAAAGGTTTTATTCCTAACCAACTTGAAGATGCTATGTGATGCTGAATAGGTTTGTGGTTATGCATAACCCTGACTCTAGTCATGACAGCCCATTGATCACTAGAAGAAATTAAACTAAATTCCAGTATAGCTTCATCACGTTTTCTTTGTTTAAAGACTTAATAGATCTTAAGTTCAGCCCTCCTTCAATAAGTGTTGAGCACATAACAGACCAAGGAACAGTTACTAACTTCGTAGTATTTATATGACCATACCATATAAAATTCCTACACCACTTATCAATCAAGTTTAGGAGTGAAATTGGCCAAGAGTAAACGTGGAAGGAATATAGCAACATACTATATATGACAGATTGGACCAGCTGCACCTTTCCCATTATTGTCAGCAAAACTCCTTTCCAAGAAGCTAGCTTAAGCTTAATTCTATCTACAATTGGTTGAAGATAAAGTCTTTTTGGTTTCCCTTTGAAAAGAGGGACTCCCAAATACATAAAAGGCAATGATCCAATATTAAAACCAGTCATGTTTGCAATGACAGCTAATCTACTATGAGGAATAGATCCTGAGTATATTTTAGATTTCTCACAACTCACAAACTGCCCTGAAATCTCACTATACCTATCTAAAAGATTCATAAGGGAGCTAATATTCCTTCTTGTGCCTTTACATAAGATTAATATATCATCTGCATAGAGGACATGACTTGGCACTTTTATCCCTCTCGGGCCATCCATAGTTTTTAACACATTCTGCTGCACAAGCCTAGTAATACCCCTACTTAGAACTTCTTCAGCTAAGCAAAATAGAAGAGGAGACAAGGGACCACCTTGCCTCACTCCTCTCTTTCAAGAAAAGTAACCAACGGAGTGGCCATTGACTGTAATTGACAACTTTACTTATTTCAAAATGGCTTTTATCCAATTACAGAAAATTGGATCAAAACCAAATGTTTTTAAAACTTTAATTAGAAAGTTCCAATCAAGAGTATCAAAGGCTTTCTTTATATCTATTTTTAAAGCTACATTTCCACCAAAACTCTTCTTATCCTGTAGGTTTACTGCCTCAGAAACCACACAGATGCAATCTACTATTCTTCTACCACTTATGAAACCTCTTTGATTAGTTGATATAATCTTAGGAACTATTTTTGCTAGCCTGTCTGCAATGACTTTAGTAATATCAACATATCATTTTATTTATTAAAAGTAATTGAAAATTAAAATTTAATTCTTGAAATGATAATTAAATTAAATTAAATAAATTAAAGTATTAAAGCGATAATCATTTTAAAATAAAAAAACATATAAAATTCCTTTTATGTCATTTTATATTTATGAGCTACTTTAACCGCTAGTTTTATCAAACATTTTAAATCCAATCTGCTATGAGCTAGCTTATCTGTTATCCGCTATAAACTCATTCTCTATCTGCTAGCTTATCTACTATCCACTAAGTTTTACCTAACAGATCCTAACTGACAAAATAAGCATTCAATGGGTGTGGCTCAGTGCAGGTTGAGCTTGTGGCAAAGAACCTCGGTTAGAATCCCGCATAACACACATTTGAGAGGGACGGAGAACCTTAATTATGATTAAACACTCGAGTGAAGATTAGTCTCATAAAGGATTCAAATGACCTAAGATTGTTCCTGTATTTCATAAAATCACTAGATAGCCAATTTGATAACTTTTTACGTATAGAGATCAAATTGAAAATCATTGTCACATATATGGATCAAAAGATTACTTTAACCTTTTACAAAATAAACAACTTATACATTAACAATACAGTAAAATAGGATCTCAAAATTAAACTCGAAAACTTAATATTAAACTCACATAATTTAAGAAAAAAATAGATCATGTAAAAGTTTTGTATTTATCTACATTTTTTATATATAAATTGGTGACGTGAAACTTTCGAAGGCCATTACCAAATCCAATAGACACGACACAAAACAAACAGGACACAACACACCGCAAGAACAACACCGAACATAACAAGAACCAAATGACACACACACCCGGAGAGAGAAGCAAGGAGGAGAGAGAGATGGAGCGCTGTTGGGTCTGTGTGTGATTTGCACAGAGAATTGAAAGCTGGAAAAAGCGCAAGAAACCCATTAGCACTTAGATTCTTTTGTATCTAAATCCGTGAGATTTTCTTCTCTGTCTTTTTTTTTTTTTTTATCGGTTCAATTGATGGTTTTTCCTTTTTGCGTGGGGCGTGCCCTTAATCTTTTTTTTCAATCAAAAGATGAAAAAGGGGAAAAGGGTATATGGGGTTGGTGCCAATGCAAATTATAATTGATCTCTTTTTTTCATTTCTTTTTCTTTTGTTTGATTTCTTGCAGCTTTGAAATTGGACATGCATGTTGCCATTTTTTTATTTTAATTTGTTATCCGATTAATTCTCAAAATTTCCCTCTTTTCCTTTCTTAGATTCCTATGCCGAGTCACCTCCTCAGATCTGATTTTGGGTCTCTGCATTTCTTCAGGGATATATATGTATCGGATTTAATTTTCTTTTGATGTCTGATCTCTTTCTGCATGCGCCAATTCTTATCCATAGCATGATTGAACACGAGGGTGTATGCGATGCTGCGTGCATTTTCAATTAATCGGTGAAGATTGTTCAAATGTCATTTGTTCGGTTTTCTGATTGAAATGATATTTTCATGTCTTGTTAATGGGTATTCTTTGTGGCATATGTAACTTTGATGATTGTGGTTTCAATGATTTTAGCATATAACTGGCATATGCTTGTTTGTTGTAAGCATTTTTGTCATACATATAGCAGATTTAACATACTGACTAATTGATGTTTAATTTTAATTTTGATGGATAAGAAACAAAGGGTTTTCTTTGTAACCAGATTGATTCTTTCCGTCGACATGTTGGAGGGTCCATCCTTTCTCGTTTCAAGGGACTTACCAAGCTCATGTGAGCAAGAGACTGAGTGGATTTACAATACCTTCCGTGTGATGGAGCACGCAAACAATAAGCGTCGACTGGAACTAGAGGAAGAAGCTGTGTTGAGAAAGTCGTGCAAGCTTTCAGACCCTCCTGAGGAAGGGGAAACAGGGATGCATATCCTTGATCTTTCACTTTCCCTTTCCCTCAATCAAGGGAATGACCAAAATCATGAAAGTGATCAATCAGACTCAAGTTTGCTTATCCCCCAACTTGGTCGGGACATCTCAATTAATTGTCTCCTACGAAGTTCAAGGTCTGACTATGGCTCGATAGCCTCGCTGAACCAGAGTTTTCGATCTCTCATTCGGACCGGAGAGCTTTATAGGCTGAGGCGGCAGATGGGTATCATAGAACATTGGGTTTACTTCTCTTGTAATCTCCCTGAATGGGAGGCATTTGATCCAAACCGTGGTCGATGGATGCGCTTGCCTAGAATGCCTTCTAATGAATGCTTTATCTGTTCTGATAAGGAGTCATTGGCTGTTGGTACAGAGCTTCTTGTTTTTGGAAAAGAAATAGTATCTCCTGTCATTTACAGGTATAGTATTTTGACAAACACATGGTCATCTGGTATTGAAATGAATGTTCCCAGATGCTTGTTTGGCTCTGCCAGCCTTGGAGAAGTCGCCATATTAGCTGGTGGTTGTGATCCTCGTGGCAACATCTTGAGCTCAGCTGAGCTTTATAACTCAGAAACTGGAACCTGGGAAGTTCTTCCAAACATGAATAAAGCAAGGAAAATGTGTTCTGGTGTATTTATAGATGGGAAATTTTATGTCATTGGCGGGATTGGAGTAGGCAACTCAAAGCAGCTAACATGTGCTGAGGAGTTTGATCTGCAGACAAGAAAATGGCGTGAAATACCCAACATGTTCCCCGGGCGAAATGGAGGATCTGGGGTAACAGAGATACCAGCTGCTGCTGAGGCACCTCCTTTGGTTGCGGTTGTAAATAATGTTTTGTATGCTGCAGATTATGCTCAACAGGTGGTGAGGAGGTATTATATAGATAGTAACACATGGGTCACTATTGGAGGATTGCCTGAGCGGGTAGTTTCAATGAACGGCTGGGGATTAGCCTTTCGAGCATGTGGAAATCAGCTAATTGTTGTTGGTGGGCCAAGGGCTTTGGATGGAAGGGTGATTGAGGTTAATGTTTGTGTCCCAGGTGAAGGTGCACTGCAGTGGAACCTGCTTGCTAGCAAGCAATCAGGGAGCTTTGTGTATAATTGTGCAGTGATGGGATGCTGAGGTGTTTGTTTTTGGTAAATGGTGCTTTATGGATTTCTTTTGAATGCAATTAACAATCCTTACTTTTCAAGGAGATGAGCACATGGGTAATCTCTGCCCATTTTTTGGGGGGCAAATTTCTAGTTCTATTTAGAATCATAGACACAGTTTTAGAAGGTTCACAGATCTGAGTCTTTTCCTTTTAAATTACCATGATGGCTTTTCAAATGTTGGCACCATGACAAGTGAATAATTTTAGCTCTTGGTAGTTGGTACTTGGTACTTGTTGGATTGAAATAACCATTTTCATAAGTTTAATTGAAGCACTAAAGAATTGTAATTGGTCTCAGTTTCATCTTCTTTACTTTTTCTTTCCCCTTTATAAATGTAGATATTAAATCTTCTAATCTTTCCAAACACTGTTTGCACTGCCCATTATCTCACTGCTTCACTTCCCCCATCTCTAACTTGCGGAAAAATATAAGTAAAGTAGAAAAGAAATTAGGAATAACTCTATGTCTGTTTACTTTTTGTTAGGTTTTCCTTGTTTCAGATAATGCTGTTTAATTGCATCTTCCAAGCTGTATCAATCTGTTTGTCTTGATCAAGGTTGTGCTTGATTCTTTTCTGGTAAATGTAAGTGAATCAATGAGTGTTTTAAGTCTATTTAACAATAAAGGGCTCAGAAATTATGTGTTAGCTTATTGGGTATGTTTTGATAGAAAGCAAATAAGGATATTTGAGGATTTTATTTTATTTTTATTTGTACATTAAATATCATGGCGAGGGCTGGTAAAGATAGATTTCAGGCATTTGCAGTCTTCTAAGATATAGAGACAGAACAAGGTGTCTTTTGGAATGAGAATTGATTGAAATTATTTATGTAAATCTACAATTTGTATACAATTATGGCTTTCTTCTTTGTTAACTATTGATCATGTTTTTATAACTTATTGATGTTTTTTGGTGTGACGTTTTTATAATTAATGAAAACAAGAAAACTAGAAATAATTGATTAATGGAGCTTGCAGTTACTCATCCTGTTTCTGCTCTTGTTTCTGCTATTCAGAAAATTGATGATGGTTCAGGTGATTTTGGTTGGCAGCATGTGTTTCGTGAGGCTAATCAGGTGGCGGATGCTATGGCCAATTTTGGTCATACTATTGATAACCATGTTAGGATTTTTTATTTTCCTCCTGCTTTTATTTATAATGCCTTAAGGGTGGACGTTACTTGTATTTCGTTTCGAGACGATTTTAGTTTTCCTCCTTTTGTTTGGGGCTTAGCCCTTTTGATCATAAAAAAAGAGAGCGAAACGTGCTAAATAAATTGAATTTGTTAGTGAACTTATAATGATTATTATTATTATTATAAATTACTGTAGAAATAATTTGTCTTATTGATTGATTTAAAAATACTAGAATGATACATCTTAAATAGAGAGGAAAAGGAAATCAGTTTCCTTAATCATAGGAAAACAGAATCCCATAAAAACAGAAAAACAGATAATAAGAATGTAAATCCCATGATATCAGGAATAATAATTCTATCCTTAATCCTAGGATTTTATTTCCTTGTTTTATTTAAAATAAACATCAGAATATTCTTAAAATGTCTACACTACCCCTCAAGTTGGTGTATAGATATCTATCATGCCCAACTTGTTGATTTGATGTTCAAAACACTGTCTTAACAACCCCTTTGTTAAGATGTCTGCAACTTGCTGATTGGTTAGGACAAATGGAATACAAATCACTCCTTCTTCAAGCATTTCTTTGATGAAGTGTTTGTCAATCTCAACATGCTTTGTTCGGTCATATAAGACTAGATTATGAGCAATGCTTATAGCAGAGCAATGCTTATAGCAGCCTTGTTATCACAATGCAGTTGCATAGGAAAGGTTATTGGTCTTTCAAGTTCTTCTAGTACACGTTTCAGCCATAGAACCTCACAAATTCCTTGAGCCATTGATCTAAACTCTGCTTCAGCACTACTCCTAGCAACAACATTTTGTTTTTGGCTCCACCATGTGACAATGTTACCCTATACAAAGGTGCAATACCCTGAGGTTGACTTTATATCAATAATAGAACCCACCCAATCAGCATCAGTATATACCCCAATCCCTCTCTTCTCATGTTTCCCAAAGAAAAGCCCCTTTCCTGGTGTGCCTTTCAAGTACCGAAGAATTTTGTAAACAGTCTCTAAGTGTTCTTCATATGGAGAATGCATGAATTGACTCACCACGCTTACAGCGAAAGCAATGTCAAGACGAGTATGAGATAAGTAGATAAGTTTCCCAACTAGCCTTTGGTACCTTCCCGTGTCTACTGGAACACCACCTTTAACATCTCCAAGTTTAGTCTTGACTTCAATGGGAGTGTCTGAAGGTTTGCAATCATTCATTCCAGTTTCTTCCAAGAGATCCAGGATGTACTTCCTTTGTGAGACTATTATGCCCCTCTTTGATCTACCCACCTCCATTCCAAGGAAATAACGAAGCTGTCCAAGATCCTTGACTTCAAATTCCTTAGCTAAATTTTTCTTCAGAATGTTCATCTCACTTATATCATCACCTGTCAATATTATGTCATTTACATAGACAATTAAAATTGAAATTTTACCTTCAGTAGACTTCTTTATGAATAGTGTGTGATTTGACTGACCTTGATTATATCCTAGGCCTTTTACAAATTTTGTAAATCTTTCAAACCAGGCTCTAAGGGACTGTTTGAGACCATATAAAGATTTTTTCAGCTTACATACCTTATTCCTAAATTTGTCGGTAAACCCATGTGGAGGTTCCATGTAGACTTCTTCTTCCAAATCTCCATTTAGGAATGCATTTTTCACATCAAGCTGAGTTAGTGGCCAATCAAGGTTGGCTGCAACTGAGAGAAGGACTCGAACTGTGTTTAGCTTTGCCACTGGAGAGAAGGTTTCAGAATAATCTACTCCATATGTCTGCGTAAAGCCTTTAGGAACTAGGCGAGCTTTGTATCTTTCCAAGGAACCATCTAGGTTATATTTCAAAGTAAACACCCATTTACAACCAACAATTTTCTTCCCCTTGGGCAGATCCACTTTCTCCCAAGTAGGATTCTTCTCTAGAGCTCTCATCTCCTCAAAAACAGCTTCCCTCCATTGGGGAACATTTAGAGCTTCCTGGACATTGTTAGGAGTAGTGACACTAGAGACTTGTGAGATAAAGGCACAATATGAGGCTGAAATATTTTTGTAAGACACAAAGTTTGACAAAGGGTGTTTTGTTGTGCAAGATCTAACTCCTTTTCTTACAGCAATTAGAAGATCATCATTAGAGTTACCTGAGGGATTATTGTCAAGATTTCTTTGGGAATTACCATGAATTTCATGATCCATCCTCTGATCAGATTCTTGATGGTGCTGCTGTATAATGCCTTTCTTCCTTTTTTTACCTGATGTTCTTTTGTATACACTTGACCATTGTACTGTTTCCTTCCTGCTTGATCAATGTGTTCATTTTGAGCATTTTGAGGTGGCATTGTACTATCCTGCTCACTGGCAGAATTAGTGGAGTTATTTAATTCATTTGTTTCCTCAAATTTATCATTTTCTACCTCACAAATTTCTGGAGGTGTGTCCGGAAATTCAAGGCAGAAATCATTTACATCTAAAACAAAAACAACATCTTCACTATCGTGCTCCCCCTGAAGATGGGACTTGTGATAATATGAAGTTCCTTCAAAAAAAGGTGACATCCATAGACACAAACATCCTTTTTGAGATTGGATCAAAACATTTATATCCTCTCTTATTAGAGGGATATCCAACAAAAATGCATTTGTATGCTTTAGGGTCAAATTTTGGATGCTTGGGATCATGGTTATGAACAAAAGCTACACTCCCAAATTTTTTTTAAAGGAATGTCAGTGGTGAGTCGTGAGTTTGGAAAACATGTAGTGAACATATGCAAGGGAGTTTGAAAGTTCAAAATCCTAGTGGGTAGTGAAGTTGGTACAACCAAACACAAGAAGGAGGGGGGGGGGGGGGGGGGTTTAAATTTGTTTTTTAATTATTTTCGCAAAAACCCTTTTGAACAACTTTTTCACAAGCAGGAGATAAAAAGATTAAGCACACAAGAAATCCTTTTTAAAAGATCAACAAAAGCAATATCAAAACCCCACAGTTAGTATAAGAAAATAAAACTGAAGAGTTTAGGGATAGAAAATTCACGTAAGAGATTTTATCCTGGTTCACTCTCTTCCAACCAAGAGCTACGTTCAGTCCCTTCGACTAGAAGGATTTTTCCTCTATTTCTCCAAATAGATTACAAACAAGTATTCAACACCTCTTCAGTCTACAAGTATTGCTTTCTTGCCATGCCTCTTCAGACTCTAACTCTATCACAGAGATTTAAAAGTTGATCTTCTTAACTCCCTAAGTGTGAGAATATGACAGTTTAAGATCAGTTAAATATTACAATAATATTCAAACTAATGAATACAGACTCTTGATCTTGAAATAATAATAGAATAAATGATAATGGCAAAAGCTCAGCTAGCAAGATTGTGCAGGAAAGAGTTCTTTTCTTCAATATCTGAGGTCTTCAATTTATAGTGACCTTCTACTTTTCTTGTAATTCTTCAACGGTTACTTTGAATAATCCCGTTTAGAGATAGAATTAAATGCATGATATCCGTTGAGACTGATAGCTTGATTTTGGTCATGTTGAAAAGTATCCTTGGTTATCAGAAAATCACAAAATGGAGGCTCACTGTTCTGAGCAATTGTATCTTAAAAACTTTTCTTTCCTCCTTTGTGTGTAACCCAGCTTTTGTCCAGCAATAAATATGTCATCGTACACATCGTTTTGCAATTCCAATTGTACTATTTGCTTTTTGTATTTCCTTGATAGTACTATGAATTTTCTCAAAGGAAACAAGACATTAAATCGGATAAAAACAAATGGGAAGAGCAAATATTCATTTGAAATAAATATCAATCATTTGAAATAAATTCATTGTGGACCAGATTGCATTAAATTCATTCAAAGATGGAGTTCGTCTAAAAGGAAACTCCATCTCCTCATTCAGATGAGAGTCCAAGTCTATTTGATAATTTTCATAGTTCGTCTGATGACGTGGCAAATCCTTTTTATCTATCAAGTCTTCAGACTTGCTATTCCTTAATGAGTTAAAAAGATCTTTATCTAGTGACGTGGCATTTAGAGCTCGTTTACTAGATTACTTTGTGTGTTAGTTCTTTTTCTTCATCTAATTACTTCCGTCTGCTGACGTGGCAAGATGGACGCGCTTATTTTCAAGTCTTTGGACTTGCTGTACCTAACAAGTTATTTAGGTATTCATTTATAGCATCATCTACTAAAGAAAATAACAAGGTAATATTACCATGGTTCTTGAGCAGCCCGTCTACAGGGGTGGACGCGTATTTTTCAATTGAAACTTATACCAAGTTTATTTTACTTATAAAAGCGTTCCTGTATAACTGAAAGCACTAGTTAGATCTCAACTAATACTTTGCCAAGTAAATTTAATCCTTTTGTTAGGATCAAAACTTAGAGATTATTAAATTCAAAACCACTTAGGTTCCAACAATCTCCCCCTTTTTGATGATGACAAAACTAATTAAATTTGAAAAGTAAAGTCTAAGAGAGCTTGCAGGACTCCCCCTAAGACAAAGCATTCAAATACTAGAACAGACTTATAAACTAACAGATAGGTACAAACACTTATCATTCTTAGAATAAACACAAGTATATCAGAGCAATACATCAAGTAGCAAAGAATATGCAAATGCAAACACATAAGAGCTTTTTAACAACTGACTTTATATATATAATTCTCTTTCTTTTCTTTTATCCCCTTTTTGTCATCAGCCAAAAAGGTAAAAAGGAGAGGATCATCATTGTCGGTACAAAAGAAGAAGAAACAAAATGAAGACTAAGCAGATGGAGGTGGTGGAGGAGGATTATGAGTTTGACACTTCTTGAAATCCATAAGAATTTCAAGCATTTTATTTACAACATCTAAGGTTGGAGCCATTGAGGTTTGAAACTGCTGATGAACATCCTCCTTGGTTTTCTCAGCTATCTTGTCAACCTTTTCATCTACTAATTTGCTAACCCTTTCATCAACCAGCTTTCCAAGAACTTCTTCAATATTTGATGGCAGAGTCTTTGAGCTTTCTGCAGATTCTTGAAGAGTGCTCAGAGTTCTTTACTGATCTTCAGGGTGCATTACAACTATTGCCAGAGGTTGAGAAGATTGTCTTTCTAATGAGCTCTGTTGGTGACAGGATTCAGCAGTGTCTTCCAAATTATCAGCAATGACAATTTGTCCATTTGCTTCAGCAACAAGGTCATCTGAGATAGGCTTTGCAGTAGGTTTAGGTTTTGCTATGATTTCCTTTGCCCATCTAACAGGGTAGACAAATTCCATATTTCTTCTGTTGATAGGAAGTCCCTAGAGGTCTTTATGTACCATGTACCTAAAGTGTGAGAGTCCACATTTTCCTTTGACCTTGGGAATATCTTCCTTTTCTTCATCAGAAAATCCAGAGGAAGATGCCTTTCTGGTGTAGTGAATTAAGTGTGACTTCCAAAAATCAGCAGCCTTGTGCTCATCGATTAACTCAATGGATTCCTTATTTAGAAGGAAATCCATCATTGAGTAATCAAAAGTTTCTTGATCGATATTAAGCAATGCTGACTCAGCTTCGGGCATCACACCCTTGAACCTTCGTTCTCTTCAAGTCCTTGTCCTTGTTAAGATCCAAGCATTGGCAATCTCGGACGAGATCCTGTAAGGCTTGATTCCAATCCTGGTTGCTTCCTTATGCCTCAGCCCGGATGGAGGAACAAAATTTGCAGCTCTATCAGCTCTGAGTTGACTGAACTCCCATTTCAGCATATCATAGTAGGGTTGACCCATAAACAAATCAGCAGCCCTCCCATAGATTCTGGGATGCTCAAAGGACATCCATTTTGTGTCCCTTGGCATGATCATGGGGACATGCTTAGATGATCTAGCTCTCTTCTCAGGAATAGTAGGAAGATTCTTCCTCTTGGGGTCAGTTTCCCAGAAGGGTATAATGTGTCTCTCAACTCCATCAGTAATTGGCATGAATGGAGGAGTTTTGACAAGGTTTGGGTAAATTTTCTTGGGGGGGAATTTCGCTAAAGGTAGGTGGGTGACTAAAGGCCCTAAATTATTGTGCATTTGAGAAGGTATGGTTTTGATTAACTGACACTCTGGGTGAGGTAGGTAGAGGGGTTCAACAGTTTGGCTAACTTCTTCCTCATATTCAGGTAGAGGATACAATCTGTTTAGGATGAGTTCTGGTTCATATTGGTGAGAGTGGAACATAATTTTCCATTCTCTTTTTACTTTGGCCTAATCCTTAGATTTGCCATTGTAAATGACGGAAGTTTGGATGATGGGAGGAAATAGGGTTCTCAGAGGTTTGGGGATAGGTGCACCAGGGGAAATGCCTTCATCTAGTTGATTTAACCAGGGATCATTGGCTTGTGAGGTGGTTGTTTGTGTTGGTTGGGGTGAGAGAGGTGTGGGAATATATACGCCATTTGGAGAGGGGATAGGTATATCATCTATCCTATCTTCTAAGCTAGATACAAGGCCATCAAATGCTAATTGAATAGGATCATTAGCAGAGATAGTTACCTTAGGAGTTTTAGTTGACCTAGATTTTCTTGCTTGTTGCCTCCTTGGTTTTGTTGGTACAGTTGAAGGATCAGGCACAACGGTCTCAACAGCAGCAGCATAGGTCTTCTGCTTCTTTAGGATAGAGCTGATAGGAATGCTATCCTCATCAGCTTCCTCATCTTCATTATGAGAGAGGATAATTTTCCTTGGCCTCTTTACAACAGGGGCATCAGAAGGCTCCCTGAAAGCAATCCCACTTGCTGGTCTTTTGGGGGCAGGCTTTCTTGTAGCAGTTGTCTTCTGCCTGGTGTTGTCGTGCGAGTGCACGTGCGATCCGGCAAGCGTACCAGATTGTCGCCAAGTAATAAAAAGATATCGATCCCACAGAGACCGTGATCTCAAATCGCAACTAATTTCTAAATCGATAAAACTGGACTATAAAAAGATTTTAAAAAGGTTTTGATAATTGAAATAAGAGATAACTTAGAAAATCAGATAAGGAATGTAATCAAGTAAAACAGAAAGTAAATCAGTTTATGGTTTTTCAGATCTAGATGGATTCCTAGGAATTTGGGTTACCAACAAGGTTGTTTATGTTACTAAATTGATTACCCCTTTGTTAATTATTGAAATTGCCTTGAAGGCGAATTTATCCTCAAATAGTTAATGCTCCCTCTCGGGTTACAAAAACCGTGCCCAATTAAACCAACTCATACTCTCGTGGTAGTCGAATTTAGATTGGACCCTTTATGCTTTGTGACAATTCGTTAATCCTCGAAGGACCGCTTCTAAATCTCGTGATTTAAGTCCTAAGTCTGATTCTATAGATCCGATACCTAAGTTCACCGCTAGGTTCCTCCTTAGAATATCTACGTCACGCAAATAAGCGGTCGCCGAATTTACGAGTAATTAAAACACTAGAAATCAAATCTAAAGCAAAATCACAATTAACAAAGATAAAACATCAATTCATTACCATAAACAAACCTTGGACAAAGCCCCAATCCCTAGAAATTAAACTACTACTCAAGCCTTGCCATGGTGATGACAAGCTTGGTTAACAACAACATGAAAATAAAAATAAGAGAAGAGAGGAGGAAGAAGAACAGAGATCCTAAATTATAGCCTAAGAGTAGCAACAAAAAGTCCTCTTTCATCTCTGCCTAGATGCCTTATTTATAGATTTAGGAAGTTTGAATCCCAATCTCACACAAATTCATATCCAAATCAGTTGCTTCAGATCCAAGTAATGCGCGTCACGGTCGTGATGGTCATCACGGCCAGGCCGTGACGGCTTCTGCCTTGGGCGCTTATTTAGTGATTGGTCTATCATGATCGTGATGCTCATCACGGCTAGACCGTGATCAGTTCTGCCTGTTGAGGGTCTGGTTCAGCTGACATGTCACGGCCGTGATGGGCATCACGGGCAGGCCGTGACCAGTTCTGACTTTTGCCTTCTTTCTTTTCAGTTTTGCTCAATCATGGTCGTGATGGGCTCTGTTTGGCTCATTTTCTTCACTTTTCAAGCCCCATCTTCATCCAAGCTCCATCATGGTTGATCCTGAGCATTTAATCCTTAATTTTTGCAAAACAACACCACAAAACCGCCTTACTGATGTGATAAATCCCGGCAAGTGTACCGGATTCGTTGCCAAGTTATAAAAAGATCGATCCCACAGGGACCGTGATCTCAAACTTCAACTAATTAGGAAATCGATAAAACTGGACTAAGGTTTTGAAAAGGTTTTTGAATATTTGAAATAAGATCAAGTAACAGCCAATTTCAATTTCGCAATTAAATAAAACAGAAAGCGATTCGAATCGGGGGTTTTCAAATTTAAAATGGGTTCCCAGGAATTGGGATACCACAAAACTGTTTATGATTCTGAATCGATTTCTCTTCTTGTCAATTACCAAAAAATCTGTTTTGAAGGCGAATCTGTCCTAAGTTAGCTAATGCTCCCTCTCGGGTTACAAAAGCCGTGCCCGATTAAATCAATCCCTACTCTCGTGGTAATTGAATTTAGATCGGACCCCTTGAGTTTTGTGACGATTCGTGGATCCTCGAGGGACGGCTTCTAACTCTCGTGATTTCAGTCCCAAGTTCGATTCCTATGGATCCGACACCTAAGTTCACCGCTAGGTTCGTCCTCAGTGTATCTATGGCACGCAAACAAGTGGCCACCGAATTCGCGAGTAATTAAAACGATAGGGATCGAATAAAAAAAAACAAATCTGAATTAACAAGAAATCAAAATCTATACATCACCATAAACAAGTTTCGGGCATAGCCCCAATTCCTAGAAACTAGACTACTACTCAAGCTTTGTCATAGTGACAACAAGCTTGATTACAAAAATTATCAAAGCAGAAAATCAGAGAAGAACAGGAGGAGAAGAAGAGATCCTAAGTTAAAGCCTAAATGGTAGCAGCCAAGTGTGTGGAAGCCTTTGACTTGATCCCATATTTATAGAACTGGGCAGTTGGAGTCCTAATCTACTCAAATTAGATCCAATTCTGTTTCTTCTGATCCAAGTAACACGCATCACGGCCGTGATGGCCATCACTGCCTGTCCGTGATGCATTCTGCCATGTGCTCTGCTTCGGTAAGTGGTCTGTCACGGCCGTGATGGCCATCACGGCCTGGCCGTGACAGATTCGGCCCTGAGGGTCTCTGGCTCAATATGCCTGTCACGGCCGTGACCATCATCACGGCCTGGCCGTGACAGATTCTGACTTTTTCATCCTTTTTCAGCTTCACTCGATCACGGCAGTGATAGGCATCACGGCCTGGCCGTGATCAGCTCTGTTTGCTCCTCTTCCTTGCCTACCAGGCTCCCATCTTTGTGTCAGCTCCAATTGCGACTGATCCTGAGCATTTCAATCTATTTTCCTGCACACAAACATACAGAACCACCTTACTCGTTTCAAGGAAAAACTAACTAATAATCAAACAAAACAAGCCTAATCTATATGAAAATGCATGCAAAATGTTATGAAAATATGAGGTGAAATCACACTCATCAAACTACCCCAAGCTTAAGATTTTGCTTGTCCTCAAGCAATAACCAATGCCAGAAAAGTTAACCAATCGAAGTATGGACAGTGAACCTAGAACCCAAGTCTTGAATTCAAGCAATCAGGCATATTTCATAAGAAACCAAGAGACAATCGATCTTAAGTCCAATTAGGAGCTTAGGTTCCCAGACTCACATCTCTCACCAATTCGGGTACGCTTCTCACCTCACTCATGTGTTTGAGGGTTTGTGACAATTCGCTCAGCTTCCTCAAGTAATGTGCCCTACCATAAGCTTGACTATTAACCAAATCTCTACTTTATCAATGAAGACACACAAGAATCAAGAGGTCTTTTATTTCGGTTTTAACGGGGCCAAGGGATTTATTGTTAGGTGGGGAGATAAAAAAAAAAGGGAAAATTCTAGAGGCTTAAACAAAATTGATCAGTGCAAGCATGACACCTCCTAAAATTCCTTTTTTTGGGCTTCAGTTTTTCACCCCCCCCCCCCCCCACCCCTTTTTTTTCTTTTTTTTTTCTCGCTTTATTTTTCTCGTCTCCCTTCTCCTCTTTTTTATTTTTTTTTATTTTTTTTATTTTGAGAAGGGGAGAGTTTCAACTTTTCGAGAAATTCTCCTAACTTTTTATCCCAACTTTATCCTTTCAACTAGCCTTCTTGCCCTTTGCAACATTTTAGAGGTGCCAAACTAAGCATAGTTCATTAAAATAGATCAATGGTACCAAGAAAAATATTTATTCTTTTAGGCTCAAAATTGGGCAACTAAGGGGCAATTTATCGATCGAGTTCGGGAGGCACGAAAAATACCTAGTGCCTCAATCATTTTCAAATGTGTTTTCAAAAATTTTTAAGCTTTGAAACGGTTTCAAGTCAAGTTCTAGAGGGCACAATACAAGAGGAAATAAATCACTCAATGACAAGGAATGGGGTAGATTTAGTGAGTACCCCTTTCGGCTCAAAATCTCACCTTTAGTGGTCTAGAATCGATGAGAAACCTAAGTCTAGGAACCATTTGCTAATTGTTAACTTCAAAAGATTGTCTCAAGCATTTTTCATTTTTAAGCCTATCACAAGAATTCAAAAATTGAGTTCAAAAATCCACTGTCATAATTCAATCGATTGTCCTAACTGGCACAAAGTTTTCACTATTGGAGGCAGATCCTAAGCAGGGGACAGTTTAATCATGTGATTTGTGCAAACTAATCCTATATGAATGCAACATGCAAGGATGCAAAATTGATACCCCTACCCCAAGCTTAAAAACTTACATTGTCCTCAATGTAAATAATTAGGCTGGAGGGAGGAGAAAATAAAATAAAATAAAAGGAAAATAAAAGGAAAAAGGAACTCACTGAGGTGGGGGTGGGTGCTGGCTCAAATGCCAGTCGTAGAGCTGCTGGAGCATAGCTCTCTGCTCCAACTGCTCCTGCCTAATGCCTCGCTGCTCCTCCATGATGCGCTCCTGGTTCGCTAAAATGGTGTCGAATGAGGATGCGAACCGCGCATAGGGGTCCTCAGATGACGTACCTGCAGCGGATGAAGATGGGTGCCCAGTCGGCCTAGCCTGCGGTGGCTGGCGTATCGGCCTTTCTACTCTAATGGGCTGAGGTTCCTCTCCCACCGGCACTTTCCAAGTCGCCGGGTTTGAAACATCTAACAGTGTCGGGTTCGGGAGAGGAATTGGCTGCCTCAGCCTGGGGTGTTTCAGGCAGTAAATGTCGTCCTCCTGGACGATCATCCCCATGGCCTCACAAGCCTGTAAGGTGATACGGGTCCGTCCAGGAGCGGCCTCAAAACCATCCAAATCAAAGTTGAAGTGGAGGCATATGGTGGTGATGAGGCCACCAATGACAATAGTGCCAGACGCACTTTTGGCAACCTTCAAGAGGTGCCTAGCCAAATAGGACCCTGTGTCCACATTGCTTCCAGGGTGGAGCATGGCCCACAATATAAGGACCTCGTCCCGCGGACGGATCCATCACTCTCGCCCCGCCAAACAGGGTGTTGGCTATTACCCCGTGCATGTATCGATCTTTGGGGTTAGCGAAGGCCGTGGATTTGGATGTGCGAGGGTCAAACCTCCTGCCCTCACGCCTAATACCGACCAGAAATCATGCGCACTTTGAACCCTACGGGCATCTTCGCTCACCCCCTACCGGCAATCCAAAAATTCTATTAAACTCAGCCCGTGGTCGGTGTGAAGTCCTGGTTGAAGAGGCGAAAGTGATCCGCCCTTCTTTGCAATGCTGCCCTGGAGGATTTCTGCATTCGGGGAACTCGGGAATTCCGATGTAGGGCCCCACGTATGCGGGGTAGCGGAGTGCGGCGAACTCGCTCCACCCTACGTTTTGCAACATCCGATTAACATCCACAATCCAATCCTAAGGTGTCTAAACAGGCATCATCAAGATATTTAGTTTGTACAATTTTTCTATTTTTTAACACATTAAACCTATCCTGTTGAGCACTGTCCCTAAAAATTATGCCAAACCCATACCCATCAGTTTCAGAATGTGAAGAGCTAGAGTCAGAGAGGTTACCTGCTCTACCGCGAGCGCGCGATGCCTGGGCTGCTCTTTGCCTTTTCGTTGCCATGATCCAGAGTGTGCTAAAGATCCCAGTCTCCTTTCCTGTGCTTCTGTAATGGGTGGTTAGGGATCCAAATTTGGGGTTTTTGAAGTTACCCAAAAGTGGAGGTTTTTGCTTGATGGTGTTGATGAGTTGGTGATTTTCGAAGGTGTTAGCTATGGAGGAGTTATGGAAGGGAAGGGAACCAGAGGAAGGAGAGGGTAAGAAGGAGAGGAGGAGGATGGCGTTGGGTTGGAAGTGTGAGTGGTGAGGAGAAGGAAGAAGAAGGAGAGTTACGGCCGTGATGGAGTGGAAATTTGAGAAAATAGGATTTTAAAACCTAGGTCTGACTCGCATCACGGCCGTTATGTCCATCACGGCCTAGCCGTGATGCATTCTGTTCTGGCAAAAATGGGCCATCACGGCCGTGACGTCTGTCACGGCATACCCGTGATGACTTCTGACCTCCCCTTTGTGCCTGTCACGGCTGTGACCATAATCACGGCCTGGCCGTGATAGGCTCTGTCTCTTCATGTTACGTACATCACGGTAGTGACACCAATCACGGCCTAGCCGTGATGATTTTCGTTCTGTTGATTTGCTGTCACGGCCGTGATCTATGTCACGCCCTAGCCGCGATGGACTCGACTTGTGAGGACTTGCCTGTCACGGCCGTGATGGACATCACGGCCTGGCCGTGACAGAGTCTGACCTTTCCTTTCCATTCCTCTTCATTCTTCGTCGTTTCCTGACCTGAAATCACTTGACAAATATTTATTTATGGGCTTTTCCCTCTTGATCTTCTCAAATTATTCAAGAGTTATATTCAAAAATAAATGGAAAGATAAGAAAGAAAACTTGGGTTGCCTCCCAAGAAGCGCTTATTTACGGTCTTAAGCTTGACCACCGTCCTTTCAGGTCCTTGGCTGCTTGGTTCTAGGAGGGAATTGCAACCTCCTGCTCAAGTGGATGTTCCCGAGGTAGTGTTTCAGCCTCTGTCCATTGACCTTGAATGTTCCTCGTTCCTGGCTCCAGGACCTCGACGGCACCATACGGGAATACTTTCATTACTTTAAATGGCCGTGACCATCTTGACTTGAGCTTCCCCGAAAATAACCGCAACCTCGAGTTATAAAGTAGCACGAGTTCTCCTTCATGGAATTCTCGACGAAGGATATGCTTGTCGTGCCACCTCTTTGTTCTCTCTTTGTAAGATCGTGCGGACTCATAGGCATCCAGCCTTAACTCATCAAGTTCCTGAAGTTGAAGAATTCTCCTTTCCCCAGCGGCTTTCATATCATAGTTCAGCATCTTAATGGCCCACAAAGCTTTATGCTCAAGCTCGACGGGTAAGTGACATGGCTTACCGTAAATAAGCCTAAAGGGTGTCATCCCAATAGGAGTCTTGTAGGCCGTACGGTATGCCCAAAGAGCGTCATCAAGCCTTAAGGACCAATCCTTCCTCGACCCTGAAACGGTCTTTTCAAGAATGCTCTTTATTTCTCGATTGGAAACTTCGACTTGTCCACTCGTCTGAGGGTGGTAAGGTGTAGCGATCCTATGCGTGACTCCATACTTGAGTAAGAGTTTCTCAAATTGTCTTTCAATGAAGTGCGACCCTCCATCACTAATCACTGCCCTGGGAATCCCAAACCTTGGAAAAATCACCTTCTTGAATAGCTTGATTACAGTTCTGGCATCACTTGTTGGGGAAGGAATGGCCTCCACCCATTTAGAGACGAAATCAACAGCTACAAGAATGAACTTATTATTGCAAGATGAAGGAAAGGGTCCCATGTAGTCGATTCCCCAAACATCAAATACCTCCACTTCTAACATGGTGTTGAGTGGCATTTCGTGCTTCTTAGAGATGTTTCCCGTTCTTTGACATGGATCACAAGCTAGTACGAACATCCCAGGGCATCTCTCGAAAATATGAGGCCAATAGAAACCAGCACAGGAGAACCTTCGCTGCTGTCTTGAGGCACCGGCATGTCCCCGTAAGATGAGGAGTGACAACAACTCAAGATACTTGGGACTTCGGCCACGAGATACACCTCCTGTATATGTTATCCGCACTCTTGCGGAAAATGTAAGGCTCATCCCATATGTAGTTCTTGAGATCGAAAAAGAACTTCTTCTTTTGTTGATAATTGAGCTCCGGCGGTAGAATCCCGCATACAAAGTAATTCACAAAGTCCGCATACCATGGAGCTTCCTCCCCCATAATGGCAAACAGTTGCTCATCGGGAAAGAATCATCTATCGGCCGAGTGTCCTTCTCATGTTCAGATGGTTCCAGGTCTGGATAAGTGGTCCGCAACTAGGTTCTCGGTCCCTTTCCGGTCTCGAATCTCCAAATCGAATTCTTGCGAAGCGAGAATCCATCGGATGAGTCTCGGTTTTGCTTCCTTCTTAGTCATGAGATGCCTTAGTGCGGAGTGGTCAGTGTACACTATGACTTTAGAACCCACGAGGTAAGATCTGAACTTTTCGAAAGCAAAGACAACTGCAAGCAACTCTTTCTCAGTTGTGGCATAATTCGCTTGAGCTCCATCTAGAGTTTTGCTTGCATAGTAAATTGCATGGACCTTCTTGTCTCTCCTCTGTCCCAATACTGCTCCCACGGCATAATCACTAGCATCACACATGACCTCGAACGGCTCATCCCAATTTGGTGTTTGCAGAATGGGAGCGGTGGTCGAGCCTCCTTTAACCTGGAAAATGCTTTGTCAAACATTCTTCATTAAAGTCAAATGGAGCATCTTTCATTAAAAGGTTAGATAAGGGTTTAGAAATTTTTGAAAAATCCTTGATGAAACGCCCAGAAAACCAGCGTGACCCAAGAAACTTCTAACTCCCTTCACATTTATTGGTGGGGGCAAATTTTCAATGACATCTATTTTGGCCCTGTCCACCTCAATGCCTCTACCAGAGATCAAGTGCCCAAGCACTATACCTTCTTTTACCATAAAATGGCATTTCTCCCAATTCAGCACCAAATTGGTTTCCTCGCATCGCTGCAAAATCTTGGACAAATTTGTTAAACAATCATCAAAGGTAGTTCCATAAACAGAAAAGTCATCCATAAAAACCTCCATGATGTTTTCGATGAATTCGGAGAAAATTGCAGTCATGCATCTTTGAAAGGTAGCCGGTGCATTACATAGACCAAAAGGCATTCTCCTATAGGCAAAAGTGCCATAGGGACAAGTAAACGTGGTCTTTTCTTGGTCACTAGGATGGATAGGAATTTGGTGAAAACCAGAATATCCATCCAAGTAACAAAAGTATGAATGCCTAGCTAACCTTTCAAGCATCTGATCAATGAATGGGAGAGGGAAGTGATCTTTCCTTGTTGCCTTGTTCAGTTTCCTATAATCGATGCACATCCTCCACCCTGTTCTTGTCCTAGTAGGGATAAGTTCATTATTTTCATTTCGAACAACAGTCATTCCCCCCTTCTTAGGAACCACATGCACCGGACTAACCCATTCACTATCAGAAATTGGATAGATAACCCTTGCATCTAACAGCTTGAGCACTTCCTTCTTAACCACCTCTTTCATGTTAGGGTTTAACCTACGTTGATGTTCAATGGATGGTTTATGCTCATCTTCCATTAAAATGCGATGCATACAAAAGGAAGGATTTATGCCCTTAATATCATCAATCGTATATCCAATCACTTTCCTATGCATTCTAAGCTCCCTAAGTAATTTCTCAGTTTCCAACTCGTTCAAGCTAGCATTTACAATTACCGGATAGGAAGAGTTAGGATCGAGAAATTCATACCTCAATGTTGAGGGAAGGGGTTTCAGTTCTACCTTAGGGGCTTCTTCATCCTTCAGATCTTTCATTTCTGGTGTCAACTCAAGTTTTTCCTTCTTTATTTTGTTGGGAGGAATTTCTGGACTAGCCTCCAGAAAGCGGGCATAATTCCCTACTTCTCCTCCATGAGCGCTTAAGTCTCCACCAATCAAACACATTTCCAGCGGGTCGTCGATACAAGCTTGTGCAGATTCTTCTTTCACCTGGTGCATTGAGTCAATCCTGCAACAAGAATCTTCAAAAGAAGGGTGTTTAATAGATTTAGCTAAAT
This sequence comes from Sophora flavescens, assembly GCA_030762895.1. Classification (NCBI taxonomy): domain Eukaryota; kingdom Viridiplantae; phylum Streptophyta; class Magnoliopsida; order Fabales; family Fabaceae; genus Sophora; species Sophora flavescens. The sequence goes on along the minus strand of CM061069.1, from coordinate 68,479,737 downwards.
CAAATTCAACCCTATCATCACCCACGTTAAAGGTCGTTTCCGTTTTTAACATCAATAATGGCTCCTGCGGTTGCCAAGAAAGGCCTACCAAGAATAATGGGGATTTGGGAATCCTCTTCCATTTCGAGTACCACGAAATCCACAGGAATGAAAAATTTACCAACCCTAATAGGGACATCCTCCAAGATGCCCACTGGAAATTTGACGGACCGATCCGCCAATTGAAGGGAGATTGTTGTGGGTTTTAGTTCACCCATCTCCAACTTCTTGCAAACAGAGAGGGGCATAAGACTAACACTAGCCCCTAAATCACACAGAGCCTTATCAAAACTTGTGTTACCAATTAAGCAGGGAATAGAGAAACTACCAGGATCTTTCAATTTAGGAGGCAATTTATTTTGAATTAAAGCGCTGCACTCCTTAGTTAAGGCCACTGTCTCATAGTCCTCTAGCTTCCTCTTATTTGACAAGATATCCTTAATAAATTTAGCATATGTTGGCATTTGCTGTAATGTCTCGGTGAAGGGTACATTAATGTACAATTTCTTAAGGACGTCTAGAAATTTTCCAAACTGCTTATCCAACTTAGCCTTCGCCAGCCTTTGAGGAAAAGGTATCGGTGGTTGGTAAGGTGGTGGAGGGACATACTTAGACACTTTTTCACTAAGCTCTTCCTCGTCTGAGGGTTGTGTCTTAGTAGGTTCCTCCTCCTCCGCTACACTCTTGTCATTACCCTCACCTTTAGCCTCAGTATTTTCAAGTTTCTTTCCACATGATCCGTTGGGTCCTCTGAGGGCAATCCTCCAAACTGGTGCTGCCTAATCGTGCTAATTAAGTGAGGCGGGATGGTGTAGTTTTCCGCCTCAATTTCCGGCCTTGCAATCCCAGTTCGCAGACCCCTAGCATTTGGGGTTGCGTAGTCCTTTAGCGGTTTGGTATCCGGTAGATTCGCCATTAGTGGAATGGGAATCAACCGCTCTCTCTCTCTTTGTAGTCTTCTTCGCCTATGAAAGGTCCGTTCGATCTTGGGGTCGGCTTCAACAAGGCTTCCGAGACTTAGGGATCTTTGCATAAACGGGAAGAGTACCTAGGGAGAAGAGATAGATACTCTAGAGAAAGAAAAAGAAATAAGTATAAAATAAAAAAAAATGTCCAGAAAAATCAATTTAAAAATCAATTGAAATTTAAGAAAACACAGCCCCCGGCAACGGAGCCAAAAACTTGATGTGATAAATCCCGGCAAGTGTATCGGATTCGTTGCCAAGTTATAAAAAGATCGATCCTACAGGGACCGTGATCTCAAACTTCAACTAATTAGGAAATCGATAAAACTGGACTAAGGTTTTGAAAAGGTTTTTTGAATATTTGAAATAAGATCAAGTAACAGCCAATTTCAATTTCGCAATTAAATAAAACAGAAAGCGATTCGAATCGGGGGTTTTCAAATTTAAAATGGGTTCCCAGGAATTGGGATACCACAAAACTGTTTATGATTCTGAATCGATTTCTCTTCTTGTCAATTACCAAAAAATCTGTTTTGAAGGCGAATCTGTCCTAAGTTAGCTAATGCTCCCTCTCGGGTTACAAAAGCCGTGCCCGATTAAATCAATCCCTACTCTCGTGGTAATTGAATTTAGATCGGACCCCTTGAGTTTTGTGACGATTCGTGGATCCTCGAGAGACGGCTTCTAACTCTCGTGATTTCAGTCCCAAGTTCGATTCCTATGGATCCGACACCTAAGTTCACCGCTAGGTTCGTCCTCAGTGTATCTATGGCACGCAAACAAGTGGCCACCGAATTCGCGAGTAATTAAAACGATAGGGATCGAATAAAAAAAAAACAAATCTGAATTAACAAGAAATCAAAATCTATACATCACCATAAACAAGTTTCGGGCATAGCCCCAATTCCTAGAAACTAGACTACTACTCAAGCTTTGTCATAGTGACAACAAGCTTGATTACAAAAATTATCAAAGCAGAAAATCAGAGAAGAACAGGAGGAGAAGAAGAGATCCTAAGTTAAAGCCTAAATGGTAGCAGCCCAGTGTGTGGAAGCCTTTGACTTGATCCCATATTTATAGAACTGGGCAGTTGGAGTCCTAATCTACTCAAATTAGATCCAATTCTGTTTCTTCTGATCCAAGTAACACGCATCACGGCCGTGATGGCCATCACGGCCTGGCCGTGATGCATTCTGCCATGTGCTCTGCTTCGGTAAGTGGTCTGTCACGGCCGTGATGGCCATCACGGCCTGGCCGTGACAGATTCGGCCCTGAGGGTCTCTGGCTCAATATGCCTGTCACGGCCGTGACCATCATCACGGCCTGGCCGTGACAGATTCTGACTTTTTCATCCTTTTTCAGCTTCACTCGATCACGGCCGTGATGGGCATCACGGCCTGGCCGTGATCAGCTCTGTTTGCTCCTCTTCCTTGCCTTCCAGGCTCCCATCTTTGTGTCAGCTCCAATTGCGACTGATCCTGAGCATTTCAATCTATTTTCCTGCACACAAACACACAGAACCACCTTACTCGTTCCAAGGAAAAACTAACTAATAATCAAACAAAACAAGCCTAATCTATATGAAAATGCATGCAAAATGTTATGAAAATATGAGGTGAAATCACACTCATCACTTACCCATTCCAAGGTAAAATTAACCAAAAATCAAATTAAAAATGCATAAACTATATGAAAATGCATGCAAAATGACAATGAAATATGAGGTGTAATCACACTCATCACCTGGTTACCCTTCTAACCCCTAGGACTTCAGCATTATTCTGTTCAATTGTCTCTTCTTTAGCCACCATTAATTCCTCAGTCTTAGCCATTGCAGCAGCAGCATACGTACTGAGGTTCATGTTGGCTATGTTCATCTTTCCAAAGTCTGCAGCAGACATTGGTTTATCCGTTAGTAACCTTGCTTGCTCCTCGGGAGTCTTGGCAAGAAAGCTCATATACTCCTTGAACCTTGAAAATCTTCGAGAGAAGGTGGCAGAAGGGAAGTGCAGAGAGTCTTTTCTTGTTCATCACTGCATCTCTGAATCTTCCAGAAAGGATTCTTGAAAGATTGATTCTTGTCTCTGTGAGAAGATGGCTGAGACAGAACTTGTGAAGAGATGAAAGGTTGTCCTTTGATCCAACCTTGTGAAGCACCACTTTGTTAAGAAGCTGGTGAAGGATGCGAACGATATCTTTCATTTCAACATCCTTCCACGAGTGAGTCCTAACCGTGTCCTCCTTTATGAGACAGACTTCTATAGTCTCAGAACCGCCCAAGTCTTCTTCCCAAGACTCAGTGAAAACTAGTCCTTCCTGAGCACAGAAGATTGCTTCAGCAATAGTCTTCTCCGAGACTGTAATCTTCCTTCTTAATACGGTTGAGTAGAAGTCAGTTTCTGTCAGTTAAATGTTTCTCCAAAAATCCCTAACAAGATTTGGGAAAACAGAGACTTTCTTCGCGAAGAGTCCTTCCCAGCCAGCAGCATTGACATATTTGCTTATGTCAAGATTATAGTCTTTTAGCACATTAAGGTTGAAATGATGTTCTATATCTAAGTTGAGTTTGTCCACGTTGAAGGTTGAAGATACCATTGTAGATGATCAACGAGCTTAGGGTTTGGAGAGCAGAGAAAGGTAAAGAGAGAGATAGCTCGAGAGATTATGAAAGCGTAAAGTCTTTCTCAGAGGAAAAGTACTTATTTTAAATGAATCTTGAATATCAAACGGTTTTTTTTTTTTAAAAACTTTTGATATGACATGACATAATGATAAAACAGCATCGGTAACTTGGGACCATAAAAAGGTCTTGATGGGATTGATGAGGGTAGCTGACTCAGCAAGGAAAGATAAGCATTTTATATAAATGTGTTCAAGAACAAATTAATATAAGCAATAAATGTGTGCATAGACGAGTCCACCCAAGACTAAGAGTGGACGCGTAAAGACATAGGTAGTGGACGCGTATATTTTACTTGCTCTGGACGTCATGACTAGTGGACGTGCAAAGAAAACATGCAATGGACAACCAATTTAACAATAAATATACTAGCTCATTCCACATACAACATATTCAAATGCTTTCTTATAAAGATAAATCTGTCCTCAGCTAGAGGTTTAGTGAAGATATCTGCCCATTGATGGTCAGTATCTACAAATTGAACATCAAACAAACCTTTTTGCACATAATCCCTAATAAAATGATGTTTGATTTCTATATGCTTAGCTCTAGAATGCAATATTGGATTCTTAGATAAATTGATTGCAGCAGTATTATCACACATAAGTGGAATACTACTTACAAATACATTGTAGTCCTCCAATTGATGTTTGATCCATAGAAGTTATGAGCAGCAACTTATAGCTGATATGGATTTTGCTTCAGCAGTTGATAGAGAAATGGTACTTTGCCTTTTGCTTTACCATGATACTAGGTTAGCTCCAATGAAGTGACATCCTCCACTGGTGCTTTTTCTTTCAATTCTATCTCCAGCATAGTCAGCATCACAAAATCCAACTAATCTGTAATTATCATTTTTCTTAAAGCACAAGCCCAGATTAGTAGTACATTTTAAATATCTAAATATTCTTTTAACTGCTGAGAGATGAGACTCTCTAGGATCAGATTGAAAACGAGTACATAAGCAAACACTGAACATTATATCAGGTCTAGATGCAGTCAGATATAAAAGAGATCCTATCATACCTCTATATACCTTTTGGTCTACCTTTTTCTCTTTATCATCTTTGTTCAGTATTGAAGTGGGATGCATAGAGGTATTAATTGGTTTGCAATCATCCATCTTAAACCTCTTTAGAAGTTTCTTTGTATACTTAGCCTGATGGATGTACACCTCATCCATAGACTGTTTAACTTGAAGTATAAGGAAGAACTTGAGTTCTCCCATCATGCTCATTTCAAATTCTTTCCGAATTAACTTAGAGAATTCCTTGCACAGAGATTCATCAGTAGCACCGAAAATGATATCATCAACATAAATCTATACTATAATTAAATCTGACTTAATAGACTTTCTAAATAGAGTTGTGTCTACTTTTCCTCTGTTAAAACCATTTTCCATTATAAACGAACTTAACCTATCATACCAAGCTCTAGGAGCTTGTTTAAGTCCATACAATGCTTTCTTAAGCTTATAAACATGTTCAGGGTGATTTGTATTTTCAAAGCCAGGAGGTTGCATGACATATACTTCTTCATTAATAAAGCTATTTAAGAAGGCACTTTTAACATCCATTTGAAAAAGCATAAAGCTATGATGTGCAGCAAATGATATTAAAATTCTTATAGCTTCTAGTCTAGCAACTGGTGCAAAAGGTTCAGTGTAGTCTATACCTTATTCTTGAGAGTAGCCTTCAGCACAAGTCTTGCCTTGTTTCTCACAACCTTACCATCTTCATCAAGCTTGTTTCTGTAGACCCACTTTGTTCCAATGACTGACTTGTCTTCAGACAGGGGTACAAGCGTCCAGACTTCACTTCTCTCAAACTGATTTACCTCTTCTTGCATAGCAAGAATCCATCTTTCGTCCAGTAGAGCTTCGTCCACTGTCTTCGGTTCACATTCAGAGATAAGAGCAGAATCACTTTGTTCTCTGAAGGTTGACCTAGTTCATAGCTTGTCATTGGGGTTACCAATGATTTGATCTTGGGGATTGTAGTTTCTGAAATACCAAGATTTCACAGCATTTTCCTGTTGAGAGATAGATGTTTCTGGTTATTGTTGAGAAGAGTCGTCTACTTGGATATCAGACTTGATTTCTGGTTTCTCTCCTGAGATATTTAGATCAAGATCTTCAAAAGCTTTATCTAGCTCTGATTGTCTCTTATCAGGATGTTTGTCATAAAATTTTACATGAATACATTCTTCTACAACTAAAGTTCTAGAATTATAAACTCTAAAGCCTTTTGAAGTTTCAGAAAATCCTAGAAGGATTCCATTATCTACTTTAGCATCAAATTTACCAAGTTGATCTTTTGTATTCAAAATATAACATTTACATCCGAAAGGGTGAAAGTATGAAATGTTGGGCTTTCTACCTTTCCACAATTCATAAGGAGTCTTATTCAGAATAGGTCTAATGTATATTCTGTTCTGAATGTAGCCGGCAGTGTTCACAGCTTCAGCCCAGAAGTGCTTAGGGACAGAATTGTCATTGAGCATAGTCCTAGCCATCTCTTGAAGAGATCTGTTCTTTCTCTCTACCACACCATTTTGCTGTGGTGTTCTTGGTATTAAGAAGTTGTGTTGAATACCACCTTCTTCACAAAACTCATGGAATAGCTCATTGACAAATTCTCCCCCATGATCATTTCTAATTGAAGCTATACACATGCCTTATTCATTCTGTACACGTTTGCAGAATATAGAAAAGACCTTGAATGACTTATCCTTGTGAGCAAGAAACATAACCCATGTCCATCTAGTGTAGTCGTCTACTATGACAAGACCATACTTCTTTCCACTGATAGAGGCAGTCCTTGTTAGACCAAAGAGATCTAGGTGTAGCAATTCTAGTGGTCTGTTGGTACTAACAACATTCTTAGATTCAAAGGAACCTTTGACTTGTTTTCCCTTCTGACATGCATCACAGAGAGCATCAGATCTGAAACTAAGGTTTGGTAGTCCTCTTACAAGGTTATGCTTTTTCAGTTTTGAGATTAATCTCAAACATGCATGACCCAATCTTTTGTGCTAAATCCATCGTTCATCCTCAATGGACACTTGACATGACACACTTTGATTTGAGAGGTCCTCTAAATCAATCTTATACTGATTGTTTTGCCTCTGGGCAGTGAATAAGAGTGATCCATCATATTTCTTGACAAAACACATATTCTTATTAAATGAAACAGCAAACCCACTATAATATAGTTGACTAATCCTAAGCAGATTGTGTTTAAGACCATTTACTAATAGAACATTATCAATGGAGGGAAAATGATGTTTACCAATCTTACCTATACCAATGATCTTTCCTTTTTGGTTTCCTCCAAAAGTGACCCAGCCACCATCTTTAGGTCTAAGGTCTTGGAACATATACCTTTCTCCTGACATGTGTCGTGAGCACCCATTGTCCAAGTACCAGGACTTATGTTTCTTTCCTATTGTTAAGCAGATCTGCAACAGGGATTATCTTATCTTTAGGTACCCAAATTGACTTGGGTCCTTTCTTGTTAGTGACCATAGGTCGTGAATGCTTTGCATGCTTGTTATGTATGCATTTAGATGACACATGCCCACTTTTTCCACATACATGCAGTATGTATTGGAAGGGCTTGGTTTTGACTTAGTATGCTGTGGACGGACTTTAAAAGCCTTATATTGTGTATGCACTTTTGGTTTATTCAGAGATGCATCTTGCTTCTCTTTATCATAACCAATGCCAGATTTGTCATGTGGTGATCTAGAATATCTTAATATAAGATTTAATTTATCTGAGCTACCAACCAGTTTTGACAGAGAGCCTGTCAAGTATGTCATATCTTGTTTCAGTTGTTCAACTTCACAAGAGCTATTTGATTTACACTTAGTCTTGTCAGGTAGACTAACATTGTTTGATTTTAATGTTTCATTCTCATCCCTAAGGTTTTGATTTACTGTGCAGACCTTATCATAGTCTCTAGAAAGTTAATAAACTTCTTTTTGAGACTCTTATACTCTTTAGACAATATGCATGATTCATGCAGCAATTCATCAAAAACAGTTTGAAGAGTATATGGATCAGATTCTATTACCTCATCATTAGTGAATTCACTTTCTGATGCAGTGTCAGCCATGAAGTAAATGTTTGCTTCTTCTCCTTCTTCATCTTCTTCATCTGAAGAAGACAGGTCAAGTTCCTCCCATGTAGACATAAAGCCTTTCTTCTTTTTGAAGAATTTCTTTTTCTCCTTCAGCTCTGGGCAGTCAGCTTTGAAGTGTCCTGGTTTCTTACATTCAAAGCACAGGGGTGGACCTTTCTCCTTGGAAAATTTTTTGTTGAACTGCTTCCTTCTGAATCCACCTTTCTTTCTCCACATCTGTTGGATTTTTCTGGAGATGAAAGATAGTTCATCCTTATCTGAGTCATCTTCATTATTTGATGAATTAGCTTCATCTGAGGACTCAGCAACTTTAAGCACCTTTGAGGAACCAACTTTCTTGGCCTTTAAGGCAATGGACTTTCCTTTTTTGGAGTTTTCACTACAAAAAAAAAACCTATTTAGCGACCGAAGATTTCGGTCGCTAAACATGATAATTCGGTTGCTATACTGTATAGCGACCGAATTAGCGACCGAATTAAGGGGGTAGCAGAAACCCTGGTCGCTAAATGTTTAGCGACCGAAATTATATTTCGGTCGCATATAGTTGGTCGCATACCAGCTCGCCTAATTTGGTGACCGATATTCGGTCGCTATTTCGGTCGCAAAATTTTGATTTTTTTTTTCCTGTAACGATCCTGCCGACCAAATATAGTTTTTCAACTATTACCCCATTGATTTTTAATTTCTGATATCAACTTAATACACGAATCTTTTTTTTACATTATTAGATAACATTCATATGATGGACTATCGATCCTAAACACCCCAGTCAATTTGATCAAGAAAACATATTCATTAATTAACGCAAGTTTAATAATGGTTTATAAAAAAAGTTTAATAAGTATTAATTAACGATCAAAACATAAAAATACACCACAAGTCAATAAGTACTAATCAAAATATCAAAACTCATCAATCTTCCAAAGGGATGAACATGTAGAAACGAGAACCCCCAAGGTACTTAAACTTTGCCAATGCACCAGTGGACAACAAATACAACTCCCTGATACCATTTGTATCTGTTGCAAAATATGGGCGATCCTCGTGGATTACTATATTCCCATTGAACAGATTTCCGCTTTTGTCTTCAATAGTCACAACACGCGGTATTTGTTGTCCCCAACGACGGTAGAATGATCGCGGGATTGAAATCAAATCCTGCAAATACACAAGAACAATTTAGTAAATGATTAGTTTATGCCTTAACCATCATTACGTGAATCCGATCGTTATTCTTAAGTTGATGAGATACTGTACCTAGTCTATATGGATGGCTGTCTCAAAACATTTAGTCGGGTCCATTTTCTGATAAAACGATAAGGAAAACAAGTCATATGTCTAAACTTCTTTAAGTGATAATAAGAAAATATGGAAAGATCCATGTAACATACTATCATGTTAAAATAGAACAAAGAAATGCAACTTCACATGCAACTTTACATATTAGCAAACATAGTAGTTTTCAGGAAAGCAGATGCTTTTACGTCGTTTTGAAGGATGGTCATAGAGAGGATTAGCATGGTTACTACCTTTGGATGCCAAATGGTGTTTCACAATCATTTAATCATAAGATTGAATAACTTAACTCATAAATCAATCTATCGCTTAACAACTAATGACATAAAACAAAACACATAAACCATTCACATGAGCATTCTATAATCTCTCAATCTATCGCTTAACAACTAATGACATAAAATAAGAATCATAAACAAAATAGTTCTACATAAACAGTTATAAGGAAAACACTGAACCTATGTCCATACGGGTTTTCAGGACAACAACTATAACATCTCCTTGTAAACAATATAACAAACACCTGTCAAGCAAGATCCTTTAACATATCTATTCTCACATATTGGCATATCAACACCATCACAAAATCAAAACCAAATTACAATACACATGCAAACAACACATAATTGCAAATGCATGCATAAATATTAAATTATCAAAGACACAATCAAGATCTTGCCTTTCATGCAGGATACCTTCCTATTGAGCTCAGCTCTCCACTAACAAACAACAAGATATATAGTAGTGATAATAAGAAAAGATGGAAAGATCCATGTAGCATACTATCATGTTAAAATAGAACAAAGAAATGCAACTTCACATGCAACTTTACATATTAGCAAACATAGTAGTTTTCAGGAAAGCAGATGCTTTTACGTCGTTTTGAAGGATGGTCATAGAGAGGACTTTTCCTACCGTAAGTGCCTAGATAACCTAGTAAGGATGGTCATCAACAACTATTTCTGGAAAGCTCCATTTCCTAATAAAACAAATGAGTAAAAAACCAGAGTTGTTTTCATAATATTGTGTACAAAGCTGCTTTCTAATGTGAATAATGTTTTAATGATGACGGCCCGTCATGCATGTGCCTGGCAAACTGTGCCTAGCCCTTCATTTTATCTAACCCTATACTTAATCCTTCATTATCTAAGAGACTCGCTTTTGTTGGCTTCAAGAAGAGACTTTCTAATTAAGCTCATGGACTTTAAATTAGTAAATGAATATTAACAACAACAAAGTCATGCCATTTACGAACTAATAACACTTTATCAATTCATTCCAATGCTTATAAAGTAAATATATACAAATATGATTCCATAATCATTTCCAAATTAATATAAGATATGAATCTATTAACAAGATTAATTACAAATTAATGTCTTTAATATCAGTCTCAATCTCTTTTATCCACAATTTATTGCCATTATCTCTACATCTCTACAACACATCTCAATTAATGTCACCCCTTCATATACCTTTACCAATTCCCCCAAACAAGTATTTATAACCCATAAGAATTAAACTTGACAAGTAACCACTAACCACCATAATTTTTTTTTTATAAACAAGCAAGTCGTGTACATTAGAAACAATGGTAAGGTCTTATTTTAAACAAATCTCACATCTCATATAATGACATCTATTATATGTATCTTAATATTCATTACATGATATAAATATATGAATGAAAATTGAAAACCACAGTAATTTTTAAATAGGAATTTACATCAACATTAATCACAACTTACATTAGAAACAATGGTAAGGTGTTCTACTCAATCACAGTCACCTATATCACAACTCACATGAAATACACAAGTAGCTCTTCTCAGTAGTAAGAAATAAAGCAAGCAATGAAACAATGAAGCAAAATAAAAAATTATACATAGAGAGTCCATGCATGGTTACCTCAAGGCAGAGCAGGGAATGCACAAACTGAGGAGAGAAGAGGGTAGGAGGAGCTCTGCCCGTGCATGGTGACCGGAGAGCTGCGTATGGCGGCCTGAAACAGAGGGGGCGGAGTATGGCGGCCTGAAACAGAGGGGGGGATTAAAAACAGAGCAGGAAGAGGGGAAAGGAAGAGAGGAGAGGAAGAGGGAAGAGATGGAAGAAGAGGAGGAGGAGGACGGAGGCTTACCGGAGACGGCGGTGGTGGCGATGCCCACTGCATGGTGGTGGCGGCCTGAACGCGAGGGAGAAGATCGAAGATGGGTGAGGGAGGAAGGAAGAGAAGGCAGAAATGAGGAAGAAGGGGAAGATTTCACGATTTTATGGATTTATAATTTAGCGACCGAAATAATCGGTCGCTAAATCAGTCGCCAATCACTTAAATAAAAAATGGTCGCTAAATTCGGTCGCGGGATGAGTTAATTTGAAATTTGAATTCATAAATTTAGCGACGGAGAACTCAATCGGTCGCTAACACGCGCGATTTTAATTTTTTTCCGCGCCGTTTAGCGACCGAATTAATATCGGTCGCAAATGTAAATAAAATTTAACCGTTGCATTTAATTCGGTCGCTATTTTGGTCGCTAAGAATACATAAAATTTCTGGCTTTCAACCGTTGCATTTAAGTCGGTCACTATTTCGGTCGCTAAGAAGGGATAAAATTACTGACTTTTAAGTTCCTTCATATAGCGACGGAAATAGCGACCGATAGCCCTGCTACGCTCTATTTCGGTCGCTAGTTCGGTCGCAGTATTATCTGTAATCACTATTTCATGTAGATCCTACAATCGGTCGCTAGTTCGGTCGCAAAAAGCAACCGAAAAATTCGGTCACTATTTTCGGTCGCTAAACAACCTTTTTTTTGTAGTGTTTCCTCTTCATTAAGTTCAAGTTCATGAACTTTTAATGACCTCAGAAGCTCTTCCAGAGAAAGAGTATTCATATTCCTTGCTTCCTGGATAGCAGTTACCTTAGGTCTCCACTGCTTTGAGAGACTTCTCAATTTTTTCTCACATGATCTCTGTTCTCGTAGACCTTTCCAAGAGGCCTGAGACTGTTGGTGATTGTTTGGAATCTTCCAAACATCTGGTCTATAGTTTCATGATCAGCCATCTTGAATAGCTCATACTAGTGAACCAGCATGCTTATCTTTGATTCCTTCACTTGTGAGGAACCTTCATGAGCTAGTGCAAGAGTATCCCAGATTTATTTAGCTGTGTTGCAACTTTGAACCTTGTCATGCTCAGATATGGTGATAGCACACATGAGATAGTGTTTAGCTTTCAAGTTTAGTTGATGTTGGATTTTCTGCTCTTGAGTCCATTCAGCTCTAGGCATTGCAGCTCCAGCTTCACTCCTTGGCTCAGTGTAGCCATTTTCTATCAGTTCCCAGATGTCAGCATTATGTGCATCCAAGAATGCCATCATCCTCTTTTTCCAATAATCATAATCAGTTCCATCAAAGAGAGGAGGTCTGTTGATAGCATGTCCTTCTGCATCCATGATTGTAGGATCATACTACCTAAGCACTTGTTAGATGCTCAACTCTGTCAAGGTTGAGCTCTGATACCAACTGAAGTTGGCACAGGCAAACACAGGAGGGGGGGAGGGGGGGGGGGGGGGGTTGAATTGTGTTTGGTAATTATTTTCACAAAAAACCTTTTGAACAACTTTTTCCCAAGCAGAAGATAAAAAGATTAAGCACACAAGAAATCCTTTTTAAAAGATCAACAAAAGCAATATCAACACCCCATAGTTAGTATAAGCAAATAAAACTGAAGAGTTTAGGGATAAAAAATTGACGCAAGAGATTTTATCCTGGTTCACTCTCTTCCAACCAAGAGCTACGTCCAGGCACTTCGACTTGAAGGATTTTTCCACTATTTCTCCAAATAGATTACAAACAAGTATTCAACACCTCTTCAGGCTACAAGTATTGCTTTCTTGCCAAGCCTCTTCAGGCTCTAACTCTATCACAGAGATTTAAAAGTTGATCTTCTTAACTCACTAAGTGTGAGAATATGATAGTTTAAGATCAGTTGAATATTACAACAATATTCAAACTAATGAATATAGACTCTTGCTCTTGAAAGAATAATAGAATAAATGATAATGGCAAAAGTTCAGCTAGCAAGATTGTGCAGGCAAGAGTTCTTTTCTTCAATATCTAAGGTCTTCAATTTATAGTGACCTTCTACTTTTCTTGTAATTCTTCAACGGTTACTTAGAATAATACCGTTTAGAGATAACATTAAATGCATGATATCCGTTGAGACTGATAGCTTGATTTTGGCCATGTTGAAAAGTATCCTTGGTTATCAGAAAATCACAAAATGGAGGCTTACTGTTCTAAGCAATTGTACCTTAAAAACTTTTCTTTCCTGCTTTGTGTATAACCCAGCTTTTGTCCAGCAATAAAGATGTCATCGTACACATCATTTTGCAATTCCAATTGTACTATTTGCTTTTTGTATTTCCTTGATAGTACTATGAATTTTCTCAAAGGAAACAAGACATTAAGTCGGATAAAAACAAATGGGAAGAACAAATATTCATTTGAAATAAATATCAATCATTTGAAATAAATTCATTGTGGACCAGATTGCATTAAATTCATTCAAAGATGGAATTCGTCTAAAAGGAAACTCCGTCTGCTGATTCAGATGAGAGTCCAAGTCTATTTGATAATTTTCTTAGTTCATCTGATGACGTGGCAAATCCTTTTTATATGTCAAGTCTTTAGACTTGTTATTCCTTAATGAGTTAAAAAGATCTCTGTCTAGTGACGTGGCATTTAGAGCTCGTCTACTAGATTACTTTATGTTTTAGTTCTTTTTCTTCATCTAATTACTTCCGTCTGCTGACGTGGTAAGATGGACGAGCTTATTTTCAAGTCTTTGGACTTGCTGTACCTAACAAGTTATTTAGGTATTAATTTATAGCCTCGTCTACTAAATAAAATAACAAGGTAATATTACCATAGTTCTTGAGCAGCCCGTCTACAGGGGTGGACGCGTATTTTTCAATTGAAACTTATACCAAGTTTATTCTACTTATAAAAGCGTTCCTGCACAACTGAAAGCACTAGTTAAATCTCAACTAATACTTTGCCAAACAATTTTAATCCTTTTTTTAGCATGAAAACTTAGAGATTATTAAATCCAAAACCACTTTGGTTCCAACAGGCAGCCTATTTATCAAATAGGTGGCAGTTAAAATTGTCTCCCCCCAAAGATATTTAGGGACTTTTGTTTTGAAACTTAGAGCCCTAGCAACTTCAAGGAGGTGTTTGTTTTTCCTTTCTACCACCCCATTCTGTTGAGGAGTATTAGTGCAAGAACTCTGGTGCACAATGCCCTTCGCAGCAAAAAAAGTACCCAAAATATTGTTGAAAAATTCCTTGCCATTATCAGTACGAAAAATTTTAATTTGAGTCTTAAATTGTGTTTGGATCATCTGATTAAAATTTTTGAACACAAGTGCAGCATCAGATATTTCACGTAAAAGGAAGACCCAAGTGACCCTAGTGTGATCATCAATAAAGGTGATGAACCAACGTTTTCCAGAAATAGTTGATATTCTAGAGGGACCCCAAACATCACTATGAATCATAGTAAAAGGTTCAGATTTTTTGTATGGTTGGGGAGGAAAAACAGCACGATGGTGCTTTGCCAATTCACAAGACTCACATTTAAAAGACAATTGATTTTTATTCATAAATAACTTGGGAAACAAATACCTTAAATATTGGACATTAGGGTGTCCTAATCGACAATGCCATAACATAATGTCTTTATTAGAAACTGAAACAGGTTCGCTGGTCTTGTCTTCCAAAAGTTGGGCAATTACTGAGAAGATAGAGACCATTATCCTGCCTAGCAACCCCAATCATCTTCCCCGAGGATAAATCCTGAAATTCACAATGAGAAGACCAGACATTAACTTGACAATTATGATCAAGGGTTAGTTTGCTAACAGACACAAGATTATATGACAAATTAGGAACGTGTAGGACATCCTTAAGGATTAAAGAAGGAGAAAGATTTATAGCTCCCTTTCCATATAAAGTAGCTAGGGAACCATCTGCAAGTTTAACCTTTTGATTTCCTGCACTAGGTATATAGGAGGAAAAATACCGTGAAACTCTAGTCATATGATCAGTGGCACCTGAATCTAAAATCCAAGGGCCATTAGAACCCGTACACGCAACAGTAGCAATAAAATGATTAACTGACTGGGCTATAAAACAAGATGGATTAGAATTTCCTAAAGAGTGAGTTTGGAAGAATTTTGGCAAGTTCTCTATTTTTTCCTTTGTGAATGGAAGAGATTCTGAGGAAGATTTCTTCTCTGGATCAGTGTTGCTTGCTTGGAATGCACGAGTGTCTCCCCCAAATCTGTTATCGCTGACTGGTTTCTTCTTCGAAGGTGGTTTCCCATGCAATTTCCAGTATGTTTCTCGAGTATGCCACAATCGTTTACAATGGTCACACCAAGGTTTCTGCTTTCCTCCTCGCCTATCACTTTCTGAGTCTCATCCCCGGGCTACAAGTGATGATCCTTCATGATCATTTATCAGCATCACTTGCCTTCTTGATTCTTCTCTTCGTACTTCAGAAAACACCTCTCGAATAGATGGCGAGGTTTCCTTCCTAAGATACGTCCCCGAACTTCATCAAGATCCTTGTTCAATCCTGCTAGGAAGAAAAAAATACTCGCCCTCTTTCTAATTTTTTCTTGTAGAGAGCACTGTCCTTGCTGCTTTCCACTCTTCTTCTTCAAACATGTCTAGTTCCTTCCATATAGTCATCATCTCATTATAATAAACTGTTACCTCACGTTCGTCGTGCTATATTTTCCACATTCGGGTGGTCAATTCAAACAGCTGCAAGTGATTATCCAGGTCTGAGTATGTCTCCTTCACAGCATCCCATGCATCACGAGCTGTTGGGAGGAACATAAAGGGCTTACCAATTATCGGGTCCATAGAATTGATCAGTCAAGTTATAACCATGGAATTTTCAGATCGCCACTGTTTGTATTTTGGATCACTGGTGACTGGAATCAAAACTTCTCCATTCAAGTATCCAAGCTTCCCCTTGCCATCAATCACCAACTATACAGATTTGGACCACTCAAGATAATTTATACCATTTATTTTATGAATGGTAATTTGAAGAGAGTGGTCACTGACAGTCATGACTCCTTGCTGAGGACCGCCGTCGGATGGTGTCGGAGTCGCCCTGTAGGCTATTGCTTGCCGCCACCTGTCGGAATCGCCCCTGCAGGCTGCTGGTTGCTGCCACCTGTCGGGATCGCTTTTATAGGCGGTTGGTTGCCGTCCTTCGAACCCATCATAGCAGCCTTGTAATTCATCGAACCCTAAGGCTCATGATACCATGTAGAAATAATTTGTCCTATTGATTGATTTAAAAATACCAGAATGATACATATTAAATAGAGAGGAAAAGGAAATCAGTTTCCTTAATCATAGGAAAACATAATCCCATAAAAACTGAAAAACTGAAAAATAGATAATAGGAATGTAAATCACATGATATCAGGAATAAAAATTCTATCCTTAATCCTAGGATTTTATTTCCCTAATTTATTTAAAATAAACATCAGAATATTCTTAAAATGTCTACACAAAGCTTCACCAATTTTCTGTGAAGTTCTGTTTTTCAGTTCGAGGTTAAGCTGAGATATATCATATAGTTTTGTCGATTACTCAAGCAATTTCTTGATTATGTATGTCCTGTTATGGCAATTTTTGTTCTAACAACATGTAATGGTAGTAAGATTATTAGCTTGTTTGGAAAAGATTAATTCTTTTCCATTCATCTGTTTTAGTAGGATTCAATTGTTTTATGAAATAATAATTATGTTTGGGTACAAAGATTATTTTTTAAAAAAGCTTTTTTACACTCATTTCAGCTGTTTTGCATCCAACTACTCCACCCACTGTTTACTGAAATTATTTTCGATTATTCACAACCTAACAACCATTTTCCATTCTTGCCCCCACCCCAGTGTATCTCCACTTTTACTTGGTCGCAACGCTTGCACCCCCCCCCCCCCCCCCCCCCCGAACTTCATCATGATCCTTGTTCAATCCTGCTAGGAAGAAAAAAATACTCGCCCTCTTTCTAATTTTTTCTTGTACAGAGCACTGTCCTTGCTGCTTTCCACTCTTCTTCTTCAAACATGTCTAGTTCCTTCCATATAGTCATCATCTCATTATAATAAACTGTTACCTCACGTTCGTCGTGCTATATTTTCCACATTCGGGTGGTCAATTCAAACAGCTGCAAGTGATTATCCAGGTCTGAGTATGTCTCCTTCACAGCATCGCATGCATCACGAGCTGTTGGGAGGAACATAAAGGGCTTACCAATTATCGGGTCCATAGAATTGATCAGTCAAGTTATAACCATGGAATTTTCAGATCGCCACTGTTTGTATTTTGGATCACTGGTGACTGGAACAGTCACTTCTCCATTCAAGTATCCAAGCTTCCTGACGCGCTGTCGCGCACGCGTCAAAAGATGAGCGGTTAGTAAAAATGTAGTTTAGTGTGCGACAACTCGGGTATCGTATCACAATGACTCTTGTAGTGCTATTATCGCAGAAAATCAGTTTTCTTGGGGGGGTGTTTGATTTGAAATTGATTGGAAAACAGAATGAAAACAGAGCATAAAAACAGAGCAAATTACGTGATTATCAAATAAGACTAAGACGATCAATCTGCTGTTTCGTTTCCCACTATCATCGGTTCATGTAATTCCATGCCCTAAGCGGAGTCTAATCCCTTTTCGATTGTAGCATCGATTAACAAGCGAAACCGACGCTACGGGACATATATTCCTAATTCCGAATTAAGCAAACGGATGAAGCCCTCCGTGAATTAAGCAAACACGAATTGAACGCACGCGAATTAAGCAAACGCGATTAAGTTTAGGAATATAAAATCATCGAAAATAAATCAATACTAATTCGATACAAACTGGATTAAGCAAACAGAGAATAACGAATAGCATTGAAAGAGAGAAGAGAATTAAATCAGAAATTACAAGACCTCAAGTGTTGGCGGAAGCCGATTACAGCAGATCAACCTAGGGAGATTAGTTCTCCATCAAAAACGCAATACAACCAAAGAATTTCGAAAACAAGGATTAGCAAAAGATCCTTCTGTTCTGCCCTAAACAACTATTTATAACTTTCAGAAACTGCGCAGTCTCGCGAGGCGAGTGGCTTCTCGCGAGGCGAATATTAAAATGGCGCCTTCTTGAATTTGTATTCTCGCGAGGCGAGCGTGATTCTCGCGAGGCGAGTCTTCAAAACCTGGGTTGTCACAGCCGTGATGCCTATCACGGCCAGACCGTGATAGTCTCTGTCTTCGGGTGCTTATTTGTCATGGCCGTGACCTTCATCACGGCCAGGCCGTGATGGTCTCTGTCTTCAGGGGTTTCTCTTCACGCCCGTGATGGGTGTCACGGGATGATCGTAATGCTTGCTGACTTCAGGCTCGCGAGGCGAGCAATAGCTCGCGGGGCGAGGCAGAGAACATGACTTTTCTGGCATGGCTGGTCCTTACTCTCGCGGGGCGAGTATCTACTCGCGTGGCGAGTGTTTCCAGATTGCAATTTCCATTGTTTCCTTCATTCCTTGGACTCTAAGTCAACCTGAAAACATGAAATAGCCATAAGTGCTTTATTTGACTCAAAAACTGACTAAATAACCCTAAAACTACTTAAGGGACTCAAAACCTTGCTTGAGGACAATCAGGCCTAATTTGGGTGAAAACGAGATATAATTGGCACAAAACCACGGTCATACTAGTCATAAAACTAGATGAGCCAGAGGCTTATCACTTCCCCTTGCCATCAATCACCAACTATACAGATTTGGACCACTCAAGATAATTTATACCATTTATTTTATGAATGGTAATTTGAAGAGAGTGGTCGCTGACAGTCATGACTCCTTGCTGAGGACCGCCGTCGGATGGTGTCGGAGTCGCCCTGTAGGCTATTGGTTGCCGCCACCTGTCGGAATCGCCCCTGCAGGCTGCTGGTTGCTGCCACCTGTCGGGGTCGCTTTTGTAGGCTGTTGGTTGCCGTCCTTCGAACCCATCATAGCAGCCTTGTAATTCATCGAACCCTAAGGCTCATGATACCATGTAGAAATAATTTGTCCTATTGATTGATTTAAAAATATCAGAATGATACATCTTAAATAGAGAGGAAAAGGAAATCAGTTTCCTTAATCATAGGAAAACATAATCCCATAAAAACTGAAAAACTGAAAAATAGTTAATAGGAATGTAAATCACATGATATCAGGAATAAAAATTCTATCCTTAATCCTAGGATTTTATTTCCCTAATTTATTTAAAATAAACATCAGAATATTCTTAAAATGTCTACACAAAGCTTCACCAATTTTCTGTGAAGTTCTGTTTTTCAGTTCGAGGTTAAGCTGAGATATATCATATATGTTAATTGATGCGTTTTGTCGATTACTCAAGCAATTTCTTGATTATGTATGTCATGTTATGGCAATTTTTGTTCTAACAACATGTAATGGTAGTAGGATTATTAGCTTGTTTGGAAAAGATTAATTCTTTTCCATTCATCTGTTTTAGTAGGATTCAATTGTTTTATGAAATAATAATTATGTTTGGGTACAAAGATTATTTTTTTAAAAAGCTTTTTTACACTTATTTCAGTTGTTTTGCATCCAGCTACTCCACCCACTGTTTACTGAAATTATTTTCGATTATTCACAACCTAACAACCACTTTCCATTCTTGCCCCCACCCCAGTGTATCTCCACTAGGGAGATGAGGGTGTGAGATGAGAAGAGAAGAGATCGGACTTGGGAGACACTAACACCAGAGAAGAAACAAAGGCGGAGAGACCAAGGGATTTTTTTTTAGTGAAATGCAATAGAGAAGTTTCCAGAGACAAATGTTTTTTTTTTTGGTGAATTTTTTTTTGGTGAAAGACAAATGTTCTTTTGATTTGAAGGAGGTATAAACAAAAAATATCACATATGTATTTATTTGATATTATTTAGTTTAATATAAAAAAAAGGAACGTTTCATTTTCCATCAATTTAATTTAACAATAAAAGTATGTTGCATATCATACTTATCTTTGCGACCGTTGCTTGTCAAGTAAAATGCCGAGGGAGATATTTTGCTGACTTGTATTTGACAATTCTCGGCAAAAAATTAAAATTAAAATAATAATAAAGTGTAATAAAAAAATAAAAAATTGGGTTATTTAAGAGTTGCTTATTATATGTACTATTTGAGTGAAAAATGTTAAAAATAGATAAAATTTTGATGACAAGATATAAAATCTCTAATGTTAAAAGAAAAACAAATATTATAAACAAATATCTGCATACCATTTTTTGTAAATTACTATGTAAAAGTTATTATTTTTGTACTACTCAAATGAAATAGATTATTTTAAAATTGGTTTTCAGCAAATATACCCAAACCAAAACAGATTCTGATTATAATCGATGATCACAATAATCGATTATTTGAAAACAGATTATCAACATAATCTTTTTTTCCAAATTTTTCCCAAATACAGTCTATATCCCCCGGAGGAAAAGAGATTGGTGGGTTATGTTTCTTGATTCTTGTAGATAGATTTTTTCCTGATCCTGGTGGAAATATACTTGTCCATGATTATAACCAGTTATGTGGTGAATGTTAATGTTAATATATTGTGCATATTATAAAGCATTCTTTTAAGCTGATAAAAATAATGCAAAATTGCAACAGCCGCTTCCACTTATCCTGTCAAAACAGGATCTCTCTGCTGGTATGCATAAGTTTGATATTACTTGAAAAAGTTAAAACTTTCTCACCAAATTTCTTATCAATCGCTCACTTGATATTGCCTATCAAAAAAAAAAAAAAATCGCTCACTTGATATTTCATGATCTGCTGAATTGGCCTATCAATTAGGCCGTTCCTTCAACCTATCAATAGTGGTTCATTCTTGGAGCATTTCTCAGCAAGTTCAGAGCTGTCAAAGGACAATGGACACAAAAAACACAAAAGGAAATACAAAAAATAAAATAAAATAAAATAAATAACTATAAACTGGTGAGTCAAACTATGAGTCACCGGTTAAGAAAGTTAGGTTGATGTCAATTTAGATTTTCTTTGAGTTGAAAAAACTCAATTTAATTTGGTTTAGTTTGTGAGATGTAGTTTATATTGATAGATCTAGGGATTTTCTTTAGTTCTAATCAATGAGATGAACTCAAAAAATCGAATTGAACCAATTAAATTGGTTAGGATATTTTGATGTTTGGGATGAATCTGAACCAAATCGATTAAGATTTGACAGTAATCGGTTCTCGGATTCAAGGTTTCTGGCGATTACATGTATATTTTAATATTTATACACTTATCCTTTTATTTTTTAAAAATTCTTTGCATAATAGCTTTTGATACTTTCATTCTTAAATCTAAGAAATTTTCATATACGGTCTAATTTTTGGAATTTCCCTCTTGATCATTTAATTTTTTTATGGCAAGTTTGTGTATTTTTTTTAATTTTTTAATTAGGTTTTCTTTGTTTTTTTTTAGTTGAAGAATCGAACCCAACCAACCTATTCTTGATCAAGTTGGTTTGTGTCCGTATAAGAACTACAAAACTTCGAGCACGATTACTATGCTTTTAGCATAGCGGCTAGAAAAGTGAACCTGACTAGGTTAGCCCTAGGCCTAGCTATCATAGTAGTCGATAAATATATCCTAATAAAGTCCTAATTATGTTGCATAGGCGATTTACTAGCGAGATCTCCGAGTGTCTGTCATGGTTGTTTGTCCTCCGGATGTCTCCTTCTCTGTTTTGTGCCATGTGCTTAATTGTACTCTCAAATATTTTGGCTTTTCATTGGACATGGGACCCAGGTTTACTTTAGACATGATATATAACCCAAGTACTTCACGGCTCATATATGAATAATTTGGTTTGAATTTCTTGAAAAAAATTGCAAATTCAAACCAAATTGAATCAATTAATATTGATTTGTTTGTATTTGTAATTTTTTTTCCCCATAGAACTGAATTAAACCGACCCGAACACCTTTGGAAAGATCTAAGCATGTTTGGATGGCGTTAGAGCCCTATTAGATTCATTATATAAAGTTTCGAACCAATAGTTCTAGTGTAGGCGTTTACCTCCAACCATCCACTTTTTCCTTTAACCTTTTTTTTTTTTTTTGGTGTGTGTTTGGTTTGCGAATGAAAAATTTTGTTGAACTATTGGTGGACATTATCATACAGTAACACCGTATGAGAGATGTTATATAAGAATATAGTATTGATATTGATAATTAGTTTTACTTCAAGATAATGAATGTATATTTAGTGGGGACAAACATTTGGAAGGACAAATTGTACTGTACAAATAAAAGAAACAGATGGTGATGTGTGCCCCATCTTGATGTGCACTGAGTGACTGACCCATGAGTAAACTGTTACCGTGCTTACGTGGGTGGTTGATAAAATTATCTAACATTCGCTCTTCTGAAACGTTTCCTCCCGTATCGTACTTGCCTAGTTAGTTGCCTTTGTATTTTGTACTTTGCTTTACTTGGGCGGGGAGTGTGGGATCGTTTCAGATTTGTCTAAGCTGAAGGAAATATAAAAGATCTGAAAAAGAAAACATGAAAAAAAATGGAAAATTTGGAGAAAGGAAATCAACCAACAGGAAAATTCATTGGTTTTCTTGAAGCCTGTTGCCTCTCTGGTTGCGGAAAAGAGTTCCGGACATGGATTTGTTATTCGTGTTGCTCCCGGTTCGTCAAATCAAGCTTTAGGCTTGTAAAAAAGAGAGGAAAAGAAACCACAAGAGTAGTAAATTACATATTACCTTTTTAAGTTTCATCACTTACCATCTCATTCTTCTGAATCTTTGCTGATTTAGTTTTAGTGTGCCGACTTAATTGTAGTGACGTTCATTTTTAATGAGTTTTATTTTGTACTAGTTCTAATAAATTTGAAGTGTTGGGTTTTGTTGGAGTTAGTTGTTACAAATTTTCTTTAGGTTCTATATTCTCTTTATTCTTTATGAGGATACGAGAACTGTATCACATACATTCTAGTGCATATTTATCACATAACCTAGGATTTATATCATGTCAGGTTACTAGGATTCTAAAGTTATGATTATATCTGGATTCATAGGGGTTCATGATTTTAAGCGTTCTTCAAAGGGATGAACTTGATCACCAACTTTCACCGACAATCTATCACGAACAACTGGTCAATCGTCTTCTTATGCGAAATGCCTTGATAATCAACACAAATGATCACAACACGTGTTATCACCTAAATTAACAGAATGTGACTTAGCCGTTGATAAACTAGTCATTGTGGATTAGCCGAATTGGAAACTAGTCGAATGTTGTACTGGTAGCTGATGAAGAACGATTATTAATTAAAAACGGTTAAGCAAATGATATGGGCTAAATGATAATATCACAAAGCAGTCCGTTTATGTCACTAGTGGAAGAAAGCCTTTCTACAATGGTTGAAAAATGATTTCTACAACGGTTGACCAACCGTTGTAGATACACTCGATGTAGAAAGTAGGGACTTTCTACAACGGTTGTCCAACCGTTGTAGAAAGTACATTTCTACATCGGTTGGAAGACACAACCATTGTAGAAAGTGTGATTTCTACATCCAAATTGTGGACTCGGGAGGACTTTCTACATCGGTTGTGTTGACCAACCGATGTAGAAAGTTAACTTTCTACATCTGTTTTTTTTACCAACCGTTGTAGAAAGTGCCCTTCCTGGTTACTGTTGTGGACTTTCTACATTGATTAAGGTCACAATCGATGTAGAACGTTTTGTATTTTTTTTAAACGCCATTTGTTTCTTCCTTGACTCCCTTTCCTAGTTTTCATTCAGTTTTCAGTACACATCAACAAAATCAACAACACAAAATCAACAAAAACTCAACAATATTTAACATTAACATTCATATATATAATTCAATTTCCATATATATAGTTAACCAATACTAATTATGGTGCGTTTGGGTAAACAACTTAATTAAGAGCTTATCACATAAGACCTTATCACATGAGAGCTTATGCCATAAGCGCTTAAAGAAAGAAAAAGAAAGAAATGGGCATGAGAGGATTCGAATAGTCAAAAATACAGAGAGGGTGTTTAGTCCATAAGCTTTTATGATAATTCCATAAGCTTCTCCCAGTGACTTATGAAAATAAGTCAAAAACTCCTTAATGGATGTCATAAGTTATTTTTATAAGCTCTGCCAAACACACTGCATAAGAGCTTATGTCATCAGATAAGTCAAAAGGAGCTTAAATAAGCTCTTCCAAACGCCACCTTAATCTAGCTATATCAACAAAAAAACTAAACCTATATAAATGTCAAACTAAATACATTTAAGATACAAATGGTTTACTATAATCAAGAAAGAAGTTTGCCCAACACTTCTTGATGTCCTCGATTTCATTATAAGAGAATGATTTCATATTGTTGAAATTCTGCAAATTCAAATAACATAAGATAAACAATATTAGCAAATAGAGTAAAACAAACATATAATAATTAACTCTTGTACTTAAAAACACTATTAATTACCTTCGTCCATCGATCAGTAATGCTGGCGGAGACAATAGTCAACATATGTCTCAAGACAAAATATCCATACTCCCAATTGCCTTGTTGTCGATTAGACTACAAATTATAGACAATAAGCTGCAAATTAGTAGAAGGGAATTAAGAGAACAAACCTGCCACATGAATCTCTTGCCTTCAGTGTCAACCTCAAATTCTACAAAACCAAAAAAAAGAATAAGCACAAGAACTAACTAAAAACCAAATCAAATAACATCACAGTATGAAAAATACAAGAAAAAACCTCCAAACTAGATAAACCACCTTACCAAAATTTGTTATTTTGTCTTTATCTCACCTAACCTAAAAGGAAAGAAAAAAAAAAACCAAATCCATTAAGACTCTTTCTTGATACCTGACAATAAATAGTAAATTGATCATGATGGCAATCCTTGATTGATCATGATGGCAATCCTTGATTCCATTTCTTGCTGTGTTAGAAGCAAACCGTGAGAGTATAAGAATAGCCTGTGAAAAGAAAAAGTTCTCCATGCATAAGAATAGCAGTTGTTGGAAATAGCTAATAATGAATTTTGTCAAATTTGATTTGTACTACTCGGTTATTACCTAAAGGGACAAGGGAGAGTAGGATCGATCAAATAAAGAAAAAAAGAAGAAACATTTGGTGCGCATAAGATGCATAAATAACCATTAAAGCAGTAATCACATAATATAATGTAAGCAGAAATGCTCACCACCACAATAACAAAGGGAATAAGAGAGAAACTGCTCCCCAACTTGGAGGATATATCCACAGAAAATTGCTTCCTCTCAATAAAACAGCAGATAAGCACAAGTACCCCAGTCAACTATTGAAGAATAAGCTGCAATCTCAAGCCCAAGGTGCACAAACCAGGTATATACCTGTCAATAGTTAATCAAAATGAAAATGACTAGGAAACTAAAAATGCTTACTATGTGGTGTTTTTTAGGTTTTGGCATGTTACTTCCAACAAGAACTGAGTTGGTCTTTAGGATGGTTCAACCATCTTATGAGAAAAACATAATAATTTTGATACTTGATAGGGAGAACGTCAGTTATGTGATAAGGAAAGTGGGTGGTGTAGTACAAGAGTCTAGGTAGGATTCTACTAAGAAATAGACACTGGGCTGGTTCTTCTGGTGCAACAAATTACAGTTATTAAACTTCACAATCGCTGTTTGCGAATAAACGATTTGTGTGTGTTACTTAGGAATAAGAACACAACCAAATTAATTTTTTTGAGTGGAAATCTTTCTTAATGCTTCTGCTATTTATCTAATACTCAAGGAATTGAATTAGTAACTTAGATAGAAAGGTTTATTCACCTAAGGAACTAGGGGATAAATTACAAAACTCAGTTTCTTGAAATTGGATAAACTGTTCAAGTTAATTTCCAGGATTGAATAGGTAGGACAGACAGAGAAATCGATCCACTAACAATTTCTTCTTTGATTATTAAAAACCAATTTTGTGTTTTATTTTCTCACTTGAAAAATACCAAAAATATTTTCTGTTCTTTGTTAAGTTGTTGTTCTTACTTATTGGCGAAAGTCACTTTCAAACTATTCGGTTACTCAAACGAAGTTGAGTTAGTACATTAGTAGTTAATGGTTCAATCCCTGATGACGATTTTTTTTATTACTACAAAGCGATTTGGTGCACTTGCCAATTTTGCTCAACAAATTTTTGGCGCCGTTGTCGGGGATTGATTTTCGTTAATATTAGCTGTTCCAAGGAAACCTCGATTTGTGCATTTTATTTTCTGTTATTATAATTGCTGCAATTTTATTTTTATTTTATATTATCAGTGTGCACTGATTTTCTTTTGAGTTGTGTATGCGAGGTACTATTGACAAGAATTCTTTACTGTTTGATCCTGAAATTGAAAAGACAGTTAAGAGTAACAGGAAGGCAGCCAAGCTTCGCAGGCAACAAGAAAGGGAACAAGCACTTTTACAACAACAAGGTGGTTGAAGTTGAAACAGTCATGGTCGAGTAACCTGCTAGGCGGACATTGAGGGATTATTCCAAGCCCAATATTGAAGGTGCCTGAGGTTCTATTGTGAGACCTGCTGTGCAGGCTAACAACTTTGAAATTAAGCCTGCACTCGTTAATTTTATGCACCAGAACCAGTTTGGTGGAGGAGCACAAGAGGATCCCAATCATCATCTGGAGAATTTCTTGCAGATATGTGATACAGTGAAGTTCAATGGAGCTTCAGATGACGCTATTAGATTGAGGCTAGAACTAGAAGTTGGCATCAGTCACAGCAACAGGGAAGTATCTCAACATGGGATGATTTGGAGTCCAAGTTTGTGCAAAAATATTTTCCAGCATCGAGGTCAGCCAAATTGAGGAGTGAAATTACCTCATTTATGCAGCTAGAGTCAGAAACTTTGTATGATGCTCGGGAGAGGTTCAAGGAGCTACTCAGAAAGTGTCCTCATCATTCTTTGCCCAATTGGTTGTTAGCTCAAACATTCTATAATGGACTGGATCCGAATGCAAGACAGATGATGGATGCTGCATGTGGAGGAGCTTTTGATTTGAAGAGTCCAGAAGAGGCTTTGGAAATACTAGAGACCATGGCAGCCAGCAGTGCTAATATGCAACATGATAGGTAAAACAGAAAAGTCTTGGGGGTGAATGTTGTGGATAGTAATCTAATTGAGCAACAAGTTAATAAGGTGATTTCTCAACAACTTGCTACTTTTTTGGGGGAATGGCCAAGTTAATGCACGGGATACACCTCCCTTGGTGTGTGATTTTTGTGGTGGAGAGCATCGTAATGGTGATTGTGGTACAAATCAACTCGGAGAGTAAGTGAATGTATTGGGGCAACAAATTAACCCCTTTTCAAACACTTACAATCCAGGTTGGAGGAACCATCCTAATTTCTCATGGAGTGGACAAGGTCAGAATCAATTCAAGCCACAACAACAACAAGGGAATTCTTCATTCCAAGGAGAATCACAACCTCAAAACATAATGTTATCTTTGGAGAGTGCTTTGGAGAAATTGTCTGTTAATACTTCTAATTTCTTGGAGCAATCTTCAAATTTCATGACTGAGACAAGGGCCAACTTCAAGAATCAAGAGGCGTCTATCCAGAATTTGGAAGTGCAAATTGGGCAGATTTCTAAACAATTGTCTGAAAGAGCTTCAGGTACTTTGCCAGGTGATACTGTTCCTAATCCAAAAGAGCAATGCAAAGCAATTCATTTAAGGAGTGGCAAGGTTCTGAACAATGATGTCCAAGATGAGTCTTCTAAAGAAAAGGATGCTGAAAAAGTTGTTCATGATGAGAAACAAGAGGAGGAAGAAGTAGTGGTTGAAGAGAAGAAAGAAGAAGCTGAAAAATATGAAAATTCACAAGTTGACAAGCCAACACATCCACTGCCCTTTGTTCCTAAAATTCCTTATCCTCAAAGGTTGAAGAAGAAGAATGAAGACAAGCAGTTTTCCAGGTTCTTGGAGGTGTTCGAAAAGCTGCAGAGATTAATATTCCATTTGCTGAGGCATTGGAACAAATGCCAAGTTATGCTAAGTTCATGAAGGATTTGTTGTCCATGAAGAGGAAGGCCAATGAAGAGGAAATTGTTATGCTTATAGAAGAGTGTAGTGCTATCATTCAACAAAAATTGCCTCTTAAGTTGAAGGATCCAGGAAGATTCACCATTCCTTGTGAGATTGGTAATATGGAGGTTGGCAAAGCAAGTATCAATTTGATGCCTTTGTCAATTTTTAAAAGGTTAGGAATTGGTACAGTGAAGCCTACTATGATGTCTCTTCAGTTGGCGGATCGTTCGGTAAAATATCCTTATGGTATTGTGGAAGATTTACTTGTTAAGATTGATAAATTCATCTTCCCTGCAGATTTTGTAGTGCTGGATATGGAAGAGGATGTGAGAGTTGCTCTTATCCTTGGTAGGCCATTTTTAGCTACGGGTCGTGCTTTAATTGATGTGCAGAAAGGTGAATTGATTCTAAGAGTAGAAGATGAAAAAGTGATTTTCTCAATCAAAGAAGCAATGAAGCATGCTCAAGATTCCGCTTGTTGTTTCCGGGTTGAAGTTTTGGATTCCTTTGTCCTAGAGGAATTTGAAAAAAGTACTGTAGAAAGTCCCTTGGAAGCAACTTTGATGAAAGGCAAAGAAATTAAGGAGGTGCATGAGGAAGTCAATTCCGAGTTGGTGGAATGTATCTATCATTTGGAAGCTTTGGAATCTACCTCTTCTTCAAATAAAAATTACAAGAATTGGAAAAAAAAAAGAAGAGGTAGTGAAAGAAGAACCACCCATGGAGCTGAAACCATTGCCTTCAAATATGAAATATGTTTTTCTGGATGAGAAAAGGAAGAATCCAGTTATTGTGAATGTGGAGTTGTCAGAAAGTGAGGAGGAAAAATTACTCAGAGTATTGAGGGATCACAAGTCAGTCATTGTTTGGAACATCGGTGATTTAAAGGGGATAAGTCCTACATTCTGTATGCATAAAATACTTATGGAGGAAGATTTTAATCCCAGTGGTTTAACATCAAAGGAGGCTCAATCCAACTATGAAGGAAGTGATGAGGAAAAAAGTGATAAAGTTACTTGATGCAGGTATAATTTATCCCATTTCTGACAGTAAGTGGGTGAGCCCGGTTCAGGTGGTTCCCAATAAAGGTGGTATGACTGTGGTGATGAATGAAAACAATGAGTTGATTCCTTCAAAGCAAGTCACTGGTTGGAGGATGTGTATTGACTACCGGAAGCTTAATCAAGCTACAAGGAAAGATCATTTTCCGCTTCCGTTCATTGACCAGATGATAGAGAGGTTGGCGAGGCACGAGTACTATTGCTTTCTGGATGGGTACTCGGGTTACAATCAAATTGCAGTAGCCCCGAAAGATCAATAAAAAATAGACTTGTCCCTTTGGGGTTTTTGCCTATAGGCATATGCCTTTCGGGTTATGTAATGCACCCGCCACATTTCAAAGGTGCATGTTCTCAATCTTTTCCGATTTAATTGAAAAATGCATAGAAATTTTTATGGATGATCTTTTTGTGTTTGGATCTTCATTTGATATTTGTCTGTCCAACCTTGTTTTGGTTTTAAAAAGATGCCAAGAAACTAACCTTGTTCTTAACGGGGAAAAATGTCATTTTATGGTAAGAGAAGGTATAGTTCTTGGTCATCAAATTTCTGCAAAAGGAATTGAGGTGGATAGAGAAAAGGTGGAGGTAATTGAGAAGTTACCACCACCAGTTAATGTGAAAGGGATAAGAAGTTTTCTTGGGCATGCTGGTTTTTATAGGCGGTTTATAGAAGATTTTTCTAAATTGCTAAGCCCTTGACAAACCTTTTGGAAAAAGAGGCAAATTTTGTGTTTGATGATGCATGTCTGGATGCTTTTAATAAAATAAAAGAAAAACTAATTTCTGCACCTGTGATGGTTACTCCTAATTGGAGTTTACCTTTTCAAATTATGTGTGATGCGAGTGACTATGCCGTAGGTGCAGTGTTAGGACAAAGAAAAAATAAAATTCTGCATGTGATTTATTATGCAAGTCGTGTGTTGAATGATGCTCAGAAAAATTATGCCACAACTGAAAAAGAGTTACTTGCTATTGTGTTTGCTTTTGACAAATTTAGATTCTACCTTGTTGGGTCTAAAGTCATTGTTTACACTGATCACTCAGCCTTGAGGTATTTGTTTGCTAAGCAGGACTCTAAGCCACGATTGATTAGGTGGATATTGCTTCTCCAAGAATTTGATTTGGAGATAAGAGACAAGCAAGGAAAGCAAAATGCTGTGGCAGATCATCTCTTGAGACTTGTCCAAATTAAGGGGGACAAGGACATTCCTTCCATTTCGGAGGAGTTTCCTGATGAAACATCGATGATGGTAAATTCTTTCCATTGGTTTGCTGATTGTTCAAATTATAAGGTTACAGGTATTGTCCCTCTTGATTTAAGTTGGGAGCAAAAGAAAAAGTTTTTTCATGATGCTAAATTTTATGAGTGGGATGAACTGTTGTTGTTTAAAAGATGTGCTGATGGGATCATTAGGAGATGTGTCCTTGATGATGAATTTGAAAAACTTTTGTGACACTGTCATGGGTCTGGATATGGTGGGCATTATAGTGGCAAAAGAACTGCCGCTAAGGTCTTGCAATGTGGCTTTTATTGGCCTACTTTGTTTAAAGATGCCCACAATTTTGTTGAAAAATGTGATAGATGTCAAAGAGTAGGGAACATTTCTAAGAGGAATGAAATGCCTCTAAAATCCATCTTGGAGGTTGAAATCTTTGATGTTTGGGGGATTGACTTTATGGGACCATTCCCATCGTCTTTTTCAAATAAATATATTTTGGTTGCTGTAGACTATGTCTCCAAGTGGGTAGAGGCTGTGGCATTACCAACCAATGATACCAAGGTTGTGGTTTCTTTCCTTAAGAAACACATTTTTACAAGGTTTGGGGTGCCTAGAGCTGTGATAAGTGATGGGGGGTCACACTTTTGTAATAAACAATTTGAATCATTGTTGAATAAATATGGTGTGAAACATAGGATAGCTACCCTCTACCATCCACAAACTAGTGGACATGTTGAAATTTCAAATAGAGAGCTGAAGAGGATCCTAGAAAAAGTGGTAGGTTCCTCAAGAAAAGATTGGGCTAGAAAATTGGATGATGTGCTTTGGGAATATAGGACAGCTTTCAAAAATCCAATTGGAATGTCCCCATATCAGTTAGTGTATGGCAAATCATGCCATATTCCAGTTGAGTTGGAACATAAAGCTTATTGGACAGTGAAGCTGCTTAATTTTAACTTGAAAGCTACGGGTGAGAAAAGGTTGTTGTAGTTAGATGAACTGGAAGAGTTTAGGTTGCAAGCCTATGAGAGTTCTAAAATTTATAAAGAAGGAACCAAAAGATGGCATGATAAAAAAATAATTGTGAAAGAATTTCAATCAGGACAACAAGTGTAATTGTATAATTCTAGACTAAGACTTTTCCCTGGAAAGTTAAAGTCTAGATGGTCAGGTCCTTTTGTTGTTAAGGAAGTGAGTCCCTATGGTGCAATTGAGATTGCAGATCAAAATTCTGGAAGAAGTTTTAAGGTAAATGGCCAAAGGTTGAAATTGTACTTTGGGGGTGATTTGAACAGGAACATGAACCTTGAAGTCGTTGGGTAAGGAAAAGCACGAAGTCCTCTCCTCTACCCCTATAAAGGGCGACACAAAAGACAGAAGAAAAGGAGGGGGGTTTTTCTTTGGGTTTTGAGAGAAAAGAGAGTTTTTTTCGTTTTGACAGAAAAGTGGAGTTTTTTTTTGGGTTTTACAGAAAAAGGGGGTCAAGAAATTCTTTGATATGTGTGTGTCAATTTTGAAAAATTTCTCATATTTCTTGTTCTTTTTTTTTTCTGTGGAGAGTGTTCCGTTTCTTCTCGTTGTTTTTTTGGTTTTGTTGAGAAACTTGGAAAAAGTAGATTGAGAAGTCGGGAGAGTCACAGCTATTGTACTCAGTCACTATTATTTGGAATTCATTCTCTGTGATTTGGGGAACATTAAGAGGAATATCAAAGGAAGATCTTGTTTGGTAACCTTAATTTCTTCCCCTTGATCACTGAATTAGGAACACTGTTCTTATTGAGTTTTTATTTATTTTTGTGCTTGCTAAAAATGGTTCATGTTCTGCTTGGATTGTATGCTGAGTTACTATAGGATTGGATATGAGTTTTTGGTTTCATTCCCTTTGTGCTAGACCATGCACCTGTTATGGTGATTAAGGGGTGCTTTGTTTTAGTTTGCAAGCCATATGTTTGTTGGAAGCCGTGTCTGTTAGAAGACTTGAGTGAGTTCAATGCTTTATAAACTTGATTTGATAAAATTTGAAAATATGCCTTAGTTGATGAATTCCTGGGATGAGTTTTAGTCAAATGCTTAAATTGTGTGCTTAAGAAGAATCAAAACTCTGTAAATGATTTGTTGATTTTCAAGAATATTTTTAAATGACATTTATGTTTATCGAGGCTATCATCTAAAATTTCCATCATTGTCATTAACTTATTATGGTGATTGCAATGTTATTAAAGTAATTGATCATTTTTTTGGGTTCTTTTTTTTATTTTTTTAATTAATAATAAATGCTAAAGTTAGTAGTTTCTCTTCAAAATGGAAATCTTTTGAAAATAATGAATCCCTTTGATTGCATAATTGATTGATTCTAAAAAATTCAAGTAAAAAGGGTAAAGTAAATATTTTCAAAGTTACTAAAAATTTGTACAAATTAATTTGGGTAACCATTTTTAATGGATGTTCTAGGCATGGTTGTAGAAGCTTTATGTCACATCCATAAAAGTATCATCATTACTTTTTTTTTCAAAATTTACTATTTTATAATCAATTAAGTCATTCCTTTCAACTTTTGCCAACCAAACATGACATAACTCAAAACTTGGCCTCCAAGCACTCATTTCTCTCCCCCAAAACCGT
Source organism: Sophora flavescens (assembly GCA_030762895.1). Taxonomy (NCBI): domain Eukaryota; kingdom Viridiplantae; phylum Streptophyta; class Magnoliopsida; order Fabales; family Fabaceae; genus Sophora; species Sophora flavescens. Next base: position 68,446,503 of record CM061069.1, on the reverse strand, counting down.
GGCTCTCTCTCTCCCCCTATATATCACACTTTCATTTTCTTCAACTCACTTTTTCTTCTCCAAAAATACTATTTCTTCATCTTCTTCCTTTCTCTTCAAACTTCATGCTCATAAAGTTTGCATTTTTATTCATCTTTTCAACTCAAGTTCTTCACAAAAGTTGATCCTTGTATCAAGGGTAATACTCTTATGTCAATCTTTTTGCAAGTTTCTTCTCTTACCTTATGGTTTACTCTACTTTTTCTTTAAGTGATTTTAATGGGTTTTCAACTTCTAAAATATCTAGAAAATTGTAGAAAAATCCTTTTAAGTTGAAACCACTTTCTATAGTCTTGTATTAACTTATATTTTCACATACTAAGAGTTTGTATAAAACAAAATTTTTACCTCTTATTTCCAAGGATGGCCGAAACCTATACATGGTGGCCTAGGAAGTTTTGTTTCAACTTTTTGAAAGATGATCATGTATTTGAGCTTCTAGATCCCTCTTGATCTTAAATCTAAAGTCTTGAAAGGTTTGAAAATCTCTAGCTTATTTATCCAAGTATGGCCAAACCTATATGGTTTTGGACCTAGGATGCTTGAGTTCAACTTTCTAACTATGATCATGGATTTATACCTCTTAATACTTTGTGATGCCAAACCTAAGAGTTTTCATCAAACAAAAGGCTTTTCCTCATTCTCCTAGGCTAGGTCGAAACTCAATGTTTTGGAGATAGGATGTTTGAGTTTTCATTTTTCAAAATGATCATGGACTTGAAGATCCTTAAGACATTAGGATGCTAAGTCTAAAAGATTGGAAAGTTTAGAGATTTCTAAAGTTATCTTATGATGGCCGAATGATAGGTGCGTGCGACGCACGTGTGTTGCGTGCCGCGCTCCTGCGATTCCGGCAAGTGTACCGGATTGCCGTCAAGTAATAAAAGATATCGAACCCACAGAGACTGTGTTCCCGAATCGTAATTAATTTCTAATTGAGTGAATCTGGACTTTTTAGAGGATTTTTATGTTTTGAAATGAAAAGGGTTTTGAATTTGAAATTAAAAGATAGATGAGCAGAAAACAATTAAAACAGAAAACAAATCTTTTGGGGGTTTTGATCTAAATGGATTCCTAAGGATTTAGGTTACCAACAAGATCGTTTACGTTGTTAAGTCGATTACCCTTGATGATTAGCGAAATTACCTTGAAGGCGAGTTTATCCTCTGATAGCTTAAGCTCCCTCTCGGGTTACAAAAGCCGTGCCCAATTGACCCGACCCCTACTCTCGTGGTAGTCGATCCCAGATTGGACCCTTTGCGTTCCGTGACAACTCGTTGCTCCTCGAGGGACGGCTTCTAACTCTCGTGATTTCAGTCCCAAGTCTGACTTCTATAGGTCCGACACCTAAGTTCACCGCTAGGTTCCTCCTTAGAATGTCTCAGTCATGAAAATAACCTAAGTTCACCGCTAGGTTCCTCCTTAGAATATCCACACCTCGCAGATAAGCGGCCGCTGGGCTTTACGAGTGAAACACCATAGAAATCCTAAGTTCACCGCTAGGTTCCTCCTTAGAACGTCTACGTCACGCAAATAAGTGGTTGCCGAATTTACGAGTGATTAACACACTAGAAACCAGATCTAAAGCAAAATCGTAATTACAAAGATATTACATCAAATTCAACATCGTAAACAAAACTTGGGCAGAGCCCCTATCCCTAGAAACTAACTACTACTCAAGTCTTGCCATGGAGATGACAAGCTTGGTTGACAACATCATGAAAAATCAGAAAAGAGAGGAGGAGAGGAGAAGAGAGATCTATGCCTAGAGTCCTAGTTGTTATGGTTGGATATGATGGATCATCCTTCTGCATCTGCCTGGTCCATATTTATAGAAATTGGGAAGTTAGAGTCCCAATCCAACTCAAAATCTGATCTATTTCGGTTGCTTCTGATCCAAGTAATGCGTGTCACGGCCGTGATGGCCATCACGGCCAGGCCGTAACGGCTTCTGTTTCTGGCATTTCTGGTACAATTCAGGCTTTCGCGACGCGAAGGGTGTCTCGCGACGCTAGCCTCCATTTCACGACCGTGATGAGAATTACGTCTAGGCCGTGACGGTCTCTGACTTGTGGGGGTTTTTGGTCACGGCCGTAATGAGTATCACGGCCAGACCGTGACAGACTCTGACTTCAGCCTTTGTTCCTTTTCAGTTTTGCACGATCATGGCCGTGATGGGCATCACGGCTAGGCCATGATGGTCTCTATTTGGCTCATTTTCTTCACTTTTAAAGCCCTATCTTCATCCAAACTTCATCATGGTTGATCTTGAGCATTTTACCCTTGATATCTGCAAAACAACACACGAAAACCGCCTTACCCATTCCAAAGGAAAATTAACCTAAAATCTAATAAAAATATGCCTAAACTACATGAAAATGCATGCGAAATGATAGACAAAGATGATGTGAAATCACACTCATCACCGAACCTATGAGGTTTATGGACCTAGGATATTTTGTTTTCTTTTATTTTCAATATGATCATGGATTTAAGCTCCTAAATACATTGGGATGCAAAATCTAAGAGATTGGAAGGTTTAAAGTTTTCTAACCTATTTTACTATACAAGGCCAAAACCTAACCTAAGAGTTTGGATGATTTTATTCAATATTTTCAAGTTATAACAAATTATCTAAGTCACCTAGAACCTAAGAGTTAAGTATCTAAAATCTTAGAGTGTGAAATGAAACCTAACTCTCATTAGATTTAAATGGCCGAACCTACATAATGAGAACATAGATGAGTTTATTTGATTTAGTTGTTTTTATGTTGTTCGGTTGAAGGTGGTGTTAACACCTCGTGGTCAGATAACGAGGAGCTGGGAATTCGAGCTTTCGGTGATAACTCAGGTGGGGGAAAGAATCAACCTATCGTCGGAATCGATAAGTAGTAGATTATGTAGTAATTATGTAGGGCGACCTAAACGTTACTAGAAGTCGAATAATCGATAAGACCAGAATCGCTTTAAATTGCTTTTATAAAACATCCATGGTGATTCGAGGATTGTAGGTTGATCGATATTAGGTTGATGTTTATACTGTTGATGGTTGATTTGAGTTTTATTACCTTTATTGAACTGATTTAGTGTTATGTTAATGTTTTGAAATATCTTTGATTGACTTGATGTTATGCATGATCTGTGTGGTATTTACTTTATGCTTAGTGGATTAAGCGAAGATATATATGTGGTCTAAGAGATGAGTTGTTTTGGGCGTGACGATCATGATGATTTTTAGAGGTGCCTAACCTACATGAAATATGTTAAAGAGGTGTTGTGACATAGAGTATGTGTTGAAGTCTTGATGATAGGTTAAGGCACTAGGGTATGACCATAGGAGTCTGCGAGGTTCATAAGTTGTGTTGTTTCTATAACCGTATGTGAGACACATACAAGACCCGAAGTCCTTGTGGGACCGTCCAAAGGGTAAACTTAACTTGTGCAGCTACGAGTGTCATTGTTTTGCATGAGCACTTCTGGGAGTGGACAAGGTGTGCACCGGGATCATCGTGCAGTTGTAGTGTCACGCTTTGAGTGAGCGTTCTTACCATGGTGAAGGTGTGCACCAGGATAATCGTGAAGCTATAGTGTCATTGCTTTGCATGAGCACCCACGGTCCGGGGTGTGCACCGGGTTTTATGAAAAGCTATAGTGTCATTGCTTTGCATGAGCATTCTCACCATGACCAAGGATGTGCACCGGGAATGGGACGTGTCGCTTGGACGACTGACTGATAACCATAACTATGATAGGGAAACCATAGCCATTTTCAGTATCAAGTTTTAGTTGCAGGAGTAAGGGTAGGATGTATATAATAATTTTATGGAAGATGGATGACTTGACTGATGTTGCGTCAGTGATAATTACTGTATAGTTTACTATGACTCTTTTTCGCTTTTGATGATAGAACTGGTTCTTATCCCCTGTATATTTCTGTATGTTGTATTTTGTCTCCTTATGGAACCATACGAGAAGACCCTATGGATGAACGTAACCAGGAGGAGTTGGATGGAACTCCCTACGAACCAGATGCCGGAGGACGAGCTGTGGCCCATGGTGATTAGGGTCTAGTTAGTTATGGCCAGTGCGTCTGTGTCGTGAAGCTTTATCTTTCCGCTTATGTTTTGTATAACTATGCACCAGTTCGGGATCCTATTGGTGGGATGCCCTGAAACAGTGTTTTGATAACTCTGATGCTTTAAGTATGTTTAATATATTTATGTTTTCATATTCTGTTCTATATGAATCTATTTGCTTAAGAAATTAAGTTTCAATTTTTACGTAATTTTCACGTTAAGCGTGCGATTAAGTAATTAAATAATGAGGTTTTAAACTAAATGACATAAAGGGACACAATGGGGTGTCTCAGGCTTTCTGGAAGTAGCTAGACACCCGGAATGGGTAGCTAATATTGTTCCAGTACCAAAGAAGGATGGAAGGGTCAGAATGTGCGTGGACTACCGAGATCTGAATAAAGCCGGTCCAAAGGATGATTTCCCCCTACCTCATATTGATGTCCTTATAGACAGTATAGCCAGAAGTCATCGGTTTTCTTTCATGGATGGGTATTATGGGTACAATCAGATCCTCATGGATGATGATGATAAAGAAAAGACAACTTTTATCACTCCTTGGGGAACTTTTTGTTACAAAGTGATGCATTTTGGATTAAAGAATGCTGGGGCCACTTACCAACGTGCTATGGTAGCATTGTTCCATGATATGATGCATAAGGAGGTAGAGGTATATGTTGATGATATAGTGGCTAAGTCCAATGAAGGAGAAAGCCATGTGGCAGTTTTGCGAAAGTTGTTCGAGCGGCTAAGAAAGTACAAGTTGCGGCTCAACCCTGCAAAATGTACTTTTGGTGCATCCGCAGGGAATTTACTTGGCTTTGTTGTCAGCAAAGAAGTAATAAAGGTGGACCCTAACAAGGTAAAACAAATACGTGATATGCCAGCACCTAAGAACGAGCGAGAAGTAAGGGGTTTTCTTGGAAGGTTGAACTATATTGCGTGCTTCATTGCAAATATGACTAGCACATGCGAGCCAATCTTCAAACTCCTTAGGAAGAATAATCCGGGAAGATGGGATGATAACTGTCAAGAAGCCTTTGACAAGATAAAGGCATATTTACTGAATCCCCCAGTATTGGTACCACCTACCCAAGGTCGTCCATTGTTACTCTATCTCACCATATTGCCAACCTCAATGGGGGCAATGCTGGGACAACATGATGAATCTGGCAGGAAGGAGCAGGCAATTTACTATATGAGTAAGAAGTTTAATGCCTGTGAGGCTCGTTATATGGCAATCGAGAAGACTTGTTGTGCGCTAGTGTGGACCTCCAGAAGACTCAGACAGTACATGTTATATCACACCACTTGGCTAATTTCTCGAATGGATCCTTTGAAGTATATATTCGAAAGTCCTCATATCTCCTTAAGAGTTTCAAAGTGGAAAGTGATATTGTCAGAATTTGACATCAACTATGTGACTCAAAAGTCCATCAAAGGAAGTGCGATTGCTGACCATTTAGCAGAGAATCCTCTTGAGGATGGATGGCCTGTCAATTCCGAGTTCCCAGATGGAGAGATAATGTCCCTCGAGGAAGATGAAGAACAGGAAGATGTGTGGAAAATGTATTTTGATGGAGCAGTCAATATGCATGGCAGTGGTATAGGAGCAGTGGTTATTGATGAGTGTGATTTCACCTCATCTTTGTCTATCATTTTGCATGCATTTTCATGTAGTTTAGACATATTTAATTTGATTTTTGGTTAATTTTCCTTTGGAACGGGTAAGGCGGTTTCCGTGGTGTTGTTTTGCAGAAATCAAGGGTAAAATGCTCAAGATCAACCATGATGGAGTTTGCATGAAAGTAGGGCTTGAAAAGTGAAGAAAATGAGCCAAACAGAGCCCATCACGGCCTAGCCGTGATGCCCATCACGGCCATGATCGAGCAAAACTGAAAAGGAAGAAAGACTGAAGTTAGAGTCTGTCACGGCCTGGCCGTGATGACCATCACGACCGTGACCTAAAACCCCCACAAGTCAGAGACCGTCACGGCCTAGCCATAATTCCCATCACGGCCGTGACAAGCATGAAAATTGATGGCTCGCGTCGCGAGAATACTTTTGCGTCGCGAAGGTTCAGAAACCTATTGAAGTGTTCGAGGCAGAAGCCGTCACGGCCTAGCCGTGATGGACATCACGGCCGTGACGCGCATTACTTGGACCTGAAGAAACTGAATTGGATCAGAATTTGAGTTAGATTGGGATTCTAACTTCCCACATCTATAAATAAGGACCAGGCAGAGATATACACGGATACACATAGACTTTTGGCTGCTACTTAGGCTACATTTTAGGATCTATCTTCTTCTTCCTCCTCTCCATTCTGATTTGTATTTTCATGATGTTGTCAACCAAGCTTGTCATCTCCATGGCAAGGCTTGAGTAGTAGTTTATTTCTAGGGATTGGGGCTATGCCCAGGTTTTGTTTGTGATGTTAAGTTGATGTAATATCTTTGTTAATTATGATTTTGTTTTAGATCTGATTTCTAGTGTTTGAATCACTCGTAAATTCGGTGGCCACTTATTTGCGTGTCATAGGCATTCTAAGGAGGAACCTAGCGGTGAACTTAGGTGTCGGATCTTTAGAGTCGGACTTGGGACTGAAATCACGAGAGTTATAAGCCGTCCCTCGAGGATCAATGAGTTGTCACGAAACGCAAAGGGTCCAATCTGAGATCGACTACCACGAGAGTAGGGGTTGGGTCAATTGGGCACGGTTTTTGTAACCCGAGAGGGAGCTTAAACTATTAGCGGATAAACTCGCCTTCAAGGCAATTTCGTTAATTAACAAGGGTAAATCAGATTAGTAACATAAACAGCCTTGTAGGTAACCCAAATCCCTAGGAATCCATTTAGATCCAAAAAACCCTAAAAAGATTTGCTTTCTGTTTTATTTGATTCTGTTTTAATTATCCCTTAATTCAAAATTCAAAACCATTTCAAAATACAAAACCTTTTTATAGTCCAGATTTACTAATTTGAAAATTAATTGCGATTCGAGATCACAGTCTCTGTGGGATCGATATCTTTTATTACTTGACGACAGTCCGGTACACTTGCCGGAATCGCACGAGCGCTCGCTCGACGCATCGCGTCGACTGTCAAGTTTTTGGCGCCGTTGCCGGGGACTGTGCCTTTTCGAATCTCAATTTAGTTTTTGAATTGATTTTTCTGGACCTTTTCTTTTTATTTGATTTTTATTTCTGAAAAAAAAAATTCTCTTTCCATCTAGTGTATCCATCTCTCCGTGTGTTATATGCAAAGATCCCTAAGTCTTGGGAGCCTTAGTGAGGTTGATCCCGAAATCGAGAGGACCTTCCACAGACGTAGGAGACTACAAAGAGAGGGAGAAAGGTCGATTCCCATTCCACTCATGGCGAATCTTCCGGATACGAAACCTTTGAAGGACTACGCAGCCCCAAATGCGAGAGGCTTGCGAACTGGGATTGCTAGGCCAAAGATTGGGGCAGAGAACTATACTATACCTCCTATGCTAATCAACATGATTAGGCAACACCAATTCGGAGGACTGCCCTCGGAGGACCCGACTGACCACGTAGAGACATTTTTGGAGTTCACCGACGCAGTCAGAATTCATGGTGCCCCAGTTGATGCTATTCGCTTGAGACTGTTCCCCTCTTCTCTTACTGGAAAAGCGAAAGCTTAGCTAAAGCAAATCCTCGCTAATACCTTGTCTACTTGGGACCAACTGGAGCAGGCGTTCTTGGAGAAATTCTTCCCTCCATCCAAGACGGCCTACATAAGAACCCAGATCACCGGCTTCTTCCAGAAAGACGGAGAATCCTTATCGGAAGCTTGAGATCGCTACAAGGGACTGCTGGAGTCTTGCCCACATCATGGACTCGAGAGGTGGTTATTAGTGCACACCTTCTACAACGGATTGGATTACTCTTCGAAGGTGTCACTAGATTCTGCAGCTGGTGGAGCGTTTATGAATAGGCCTCTGACTGAGGCATTCAACATCATCGAAAATGTCGCCACCAACTAACCAATGGGGTTCCGGAAGAGGTAATAACCCGAACAAGATTTCAGGGGGTAAGTTTGAGGTAAATAGCACTGATCTTATCATGTCAAAAATAGACTCACTTAATAAACGTTTTGATCGGCTTGAAAGAGCTAATGTGAGTGCATTAGGTGCTACTAACACTGTTTGTGAGATTTGTGGAATGCAGGGACATGACATGATGGAATGCCCACGTGGTATCGCTCATGGATCCGGCGCTTCGGGTGAACAAGTGAACTCTTGTTACAACTTCTACGACACGAACCCGAAGCTGGCCAATTTTGCTCCCCCAAATCCCTACAACCAAAGGAAGAACAACCCTTACCTCTCCTACGGCAACTACAGCAACACGCTTAACCATGAGTTCCAAGAGGACCAAGGTAATAGGAGAGCCGCACCGGGATATCCTCAGGTACAGAAATCTAAACTCGAGACTTTATTGGAAAGTTTTGTTGAAACTCAGACAAAACAAAATGAGGAGTTTAGACAACAAGGAAGGGCAGTGAATGAGGCAATAAAGGAGCTAGCATCTAAGGTAGACAACTTAGCCACTCATAGCAAGATGCTAGAAACCCAGATTGCCCAACAAGCCAGCACGTACTCGAGACCTAAGGGTACATTCCCGGGTCAACCCGAAGCAAATCCCATTGAACATTGTAATGCCATACACTTAAGGGAACTGAAATGGACGTGGAACCAGAGGAGGACATGAGCGAAAAGGAAGAGCCAGAACCAAAGTATGTCCCTCCACCACCGTACCAACCCTCGATACCTTTCCCACAGAGGTTGGTCAAGAAAAATCTAGTAGATATAGAAGCTAAAATGCCTCCTAAACTGAAAGACCCAGGTAGCTTCTCCATCGCTTGCTCAATTAAACAAGTGCAAATCGACCAAGCCTTATGTGACTTAGGGGCTAGTGCGAGCTTGATGCCGCTCACTATCTTGGAAAGGTTGGGAACGAAAGAGTTGAGACCATTCAAATTCTCCTTACAATTTGTGGATGGCTCAACTAGGACTCCTCTAGGCATACTAGAGAACGTTCCTGTAAAGGTAGGGAAATTCTTCATCCCTACCGACTTCCTGGTATTGGATATGAAAGGGAATTCTGAATTCCCCATCATTTTAGGAAGGCCATTCTTGGCCACCGCTGGAGCAGTAATAGATGTAAGGAATGGTAAACTCTCTCTAAATGTAGAGGAAGGTAGGGTAGATTTTCATTTGACTAACTCTTATAACAACCCTCATTTTTAGAGCCATGTGTGCAGGATCGATTTAACGTCTCCAGTGCTAAAAGAAGAGATCAACATGGAAGCAACTCCGAAGATATGCATGGCTAATAATGCACCCTGTGGTGATGAATTTGGAGTTGCTGATCATGCTGAAACAACACTTCCGCCAGGAGAGAGGAAGGTCAGGAAGCTCCGAGAGAAAAGAGCGAAGAGGAAACGTCATTGGCCGTATGAGCATAAACGGCATTTTGAGGGAGTTCCATGGAAGAGAAGTGTTCCGGCACTTCTACGCCCATCCAACCCCGGTTGATTGAAGGAAGTATGGTCAAGCTTAAGACCGTAAATAAGCGCTTCTTGGGAGGCAACCCAAGTTTTCTTTCCCTTTTCCTTTTGTTTTTTTTTTTTAATTAAGCTCTTGAATAATTTGAGAAGATCAAGAGGCAAAAAAATCATAAATTAATAGATTTGTCTAGTGTTGTCGGGTTAAAGAGGAAGGAAGAATAAAAAGAGCAAGAAGGGTTGGGACTAATAAAGTCAGAAGCCATCACGGCCTGCCCATGATACACCTCACGGTCGTGATGCTATTTCCACCCAAGTTATGACTGGAATGTGTGGTCGCACTGTCGCGCACGCGTCAAAAAGCGAGCGGTTTGTAAAAATGTAGTTTAGGGAGCGACAATTCGAGTATCGTCTCACAAGGACTCTTGGGTTGTTGTTAACAGAAAAAGTCAGAATTGGGGGGTTTTGGATTTGAAATTGAATAAAGAAAACAAAGCAAAAACAGAGCAATAAAAACAAAGCAGTTTAAGAGATTAACAAATAAGCTAAAGCGATTAACCTACTGTTCTCGGTTTCCCACTATCATCGGTTCATATAAATTCCAAGCCCTAAGCGGATTCTAATCCCCTTTCGGTTGTAGCAACAATTAACAAACGAAATCACTACTACAGATATATGTTCCTATTCCCGAATTAAACAAACGGGGTTAAGCCCTCATGAACTAAACGAACATGAACGAATACACGAGAATTAAACAAACGCGATTAAACATAGGAATATAACACCACCGAAATAAATCAACACAACACTATACACTCCTGAATTAAACAAACAGAAACATATAGCATAGCATTGAAAAGAGAAAAGCAAATAAAACAGGAATTACAGAACCTCAAGTGATAATGGAAACCAATCGCAGTAGATTAATCAAGGAGACTAGTTCTCCATTACAGAAATAAAACCTAATTTCTCAGCTATCTAAACTAAAGAAAAGAAAAATAAAAACTGACTAAAAAACTGCTGCAATCTGCCAAAGAACAGCAATTTATATCTGTGAGTTCTGCGCTAGCTCGCGAGGCGAACACTGTCTCGCGACGCGAATTTCTGCAACGTTTGGTCTTCTCGCGAGGCGAAGTACGTCTCGCGTGGCGAGGAATGGAAGAGTCATGGCTTCTGGTCTTCAGTCTCGCGAGGCGAGACATGTATTCGCGGGGCGAGACAGAAAGGTTTGCAATTTCTGGAACAGTCACGCTTCTGGTTCGCGAGGCGAATGCCTTCTCGCGGGGCGAAGAACTCCAGAATTATTTCTTTTTATTACCTGCAAACAAGAAATGGCAGTAAGTACTTTATTTGACTCTAAATCAGCTAAATTAACCTAAAAATACTTAAACGACTCAAAATGCTGCTTAAAGACAATCAAGTCTAATTTGGGTGAAAATGATATATAATTAGCACAAAACCCTGGTCATACTAGCCATAAAACTAGATGAGCCAGCGACTGATCAATGTGAGCCAACACCCGCTACCAACTCGGTAAGTTGTTTCGTTTTTCTCCTCTCTCCGACTTGATTATTTACATTGGAGACAATGTAAGTGTTAAGCTTGGGGTAGGGGTATTTTTATTATTTTTGCATTTGCATTGTTGCATTCATATTGCATTCACATAGGCATAGTTTGGTATGATCACATTCTCTAGATTGCCCCTCACTTAGAACATGCATCCAATTGTGAGAACTTGGTGCCAAATAAATTGAGATAGTGAATTTTTTAACCCAATTTTTTATTTCTTGTGACAAGGCTAAAAATAAAAATTCTTGAGATAATCTTTTGATAGTTAATAATTAGCATGTGGTTCCTTAGACTTGCATTTCTCACTGATTTTTGAACTACTAAATGTAAGATTTTGAGCCAAAAAGGGGTACTCATTAAATGCTACCCCATTCCTTGTGATAGAGTGTTTTAATTCCTCTTGGACTGTATTTTATAGAACTTGACTTGAAACCATTTTGAAACTTGAAAATTTTTGAAAATATTTTTGAAAATGATTGAGGCACTAGGTATTTTTCCGGCCTTCCGAGCTTTGAATGATTAAATGCTACCCCTTAGTTGCCCAATTTTGAGCCTAAAAGAATACAATACTTTTCTTGGTACCTTGAATTACTTTGATAAATAATGCTTGGTATGGCACCTTTTAAAGTATTACAAAAAGGGTAAAATGGTAGTTTGAAAAAGTATGGGATGAGAAAGCTAGAAAATAATTTCTCTTGAGCTATAAATCTCCCCTTCTCCAAATAAATAAAAATGAAATAAACACAAAAAAAATGGAGAAGGGGATGACAAAAGAAAGTGAGAAATAAAAAAAAAAAGAAAGGAAAAAAGGTGGAAAAGTGAATCAAAGCCCCTAAAAGGTATTTTAGAAGGTATCATGCTTTGCAATGATTGATAATTTGTTTAGCCTTCTTGAATTTCCCTTTTCTTGATTTTCCCACCTAACAATAAATCCCATGGCCACATTACAACCAAAGTAAAAGACCTCTTGATTCGTATGTGTTTTCATTAATAAAGTAGAGATTTGGTTAATAGTCAAGCCTATGGTAGAATACCTTCCTTGAGGAAATTGAGCGAATTGTCATATACCCTGGAACACTTGAGTGAGGTGAGATGAGTGCCCAAATCAATGAGAACATGAATTTAGAAAACCTAAGATTCTAATTGGACTTGAAATCGATTATCTCTCGGGTGCTTATTGAATATGCCTGTCACTTGGATTAGCTTCTCGGGTTCTTGGTTCACTATCCATGCTTTGAATGATTTATATCTTATGGCCTGGGTAATTGCTCGAGGACAAGCAAAATCTTAAGCTTGGGGTGATTTGATGAGTGTGATTTCACCTCATCTTTGTCTATCATTTTACATGCATTTTCATGTAGTTTAGGCATATTTAATTTGATTTTTGGTTAATTTTCCTTTGGAACGGGTAAGGCGGTTTTCGTGGTGTTGTTTTGCAGAAATCAAGGGTAAAATGATCAAGATCAACCATGATGGAGTTTGCATGAAAGTAGGGCTTGAAAAGTAAAGAAAATGAGCCAAACAAAGCCCATCACGGCCTAGCCGTGATGCCCATCACGGCCTAGCCGTGATGCCCATCACGGCCATGATCGAGCAAAACTGAAAATGAAGAAAGGCTGAAGTCAGAGTCTGTCATGGCCTGGCCATGATGACCATCACGGCCGTGACCTAAAACCCCCACAAGTCAGAGACCATCACGGCCTAGCCGTAATTCCCATCACGGCCGTGACAAGCATGAAAATTGATGGCTCACGTCTCGAGAATACTTTCGCGTCGCGAAGGTTCAGAAACCTATTGAAGTGTTCGAGGCAGAAGCCGTCACGGCCTAGCCGTGATGGACATCACGGCCGTGACGCGCATTACTTGGACCTGAAGAAACTGAATTGGATCAGAATTTGAGTTAGATTGGGATTCTAACTTCCCACATCTATAAATAAGGACCAGGCAGAGATATACACGGATACACATAGACTTTTGGCTGCTACTTAGGCTACATTTTAGGATCTATCTTCTTCTTCCTCCTCTCCATTCTGATTTGTATTTTCATGATGTTGTCAACCAAGCTTGTCATCTCCATGGCAAGGCTTGAGTAGTAGTTTATTTCTAGGGATTGGGGCTATGCCCAGGTTTTGTTTATGATGTTAAGTTGATGTAATATCTTTGTTAATTATGATTTTGTTTTGGATCTGATTTCTAGTGTTTGAATCACTCGTAAATTCGGTGGCCACTTATTTGCGTGTCATAGGCATTCGCCAAAAAGCGAGCGGTTTGTAAAATTGTAGTTTAGGGAGCGACAACTCGAGTATTGTCTCACAAGGACTCTTGGGTTGTTGTTAACAGAAAAAGTCAGAATTGGGGGGTTTTGGATTTGAAATTGAATAAAGAAAACAAAACAAAAACAGATCAATAAAAACAAAGCAGTTTAAGAGATTAACAAATAAGCTAAAGCGATTAACCTACTGTTCTCGGTTTCCCACTATCTTCGGTTCATGTAAATTCCAAGCCCTAAGCAGATTCTAATCCCCTTTCGGTTGTAGCAACAATTAACAAACGAAATCACTACTACAGATATATGTTCCTATTCCCGAATTAAACAAACGGGGTTAAGCCCTCATGAACTAAACGAACATGAACGAACACACGCGAATTAAACAAACACGATTAAATATAGGAACATAACATCACCGAAATAAATCAACACAACACTATACACTCCTGAATTAAACAAACAGAAACATATATCATAGCATTGAAAAGAGAAAAACAAATAAAACAGGAATTACAGAACCTCAAGTGATAATGGAAACCAATCGCAGTAGATTAATCAAGGAGACTAGTTCTCCATTACAGAAATAAAACCTAATTTCGCAGCTGTCTAAACTAAAGAAAATAAAAATAAAAACTGACTAAAAAACTGCTGCAATCTGCTAAAGAACAGCAATTTATATCAGTGTGTTCTGCGTTAGCTCGCGAGGCGAACACTGTCTCGCGACACGAATTTCTGCAACGTTTGGTCTTCTCGCGAGGCGAGGTACGTCTCGCGTGGCGAGGAATGGAAGAGTCATGGCTTCTGGTCTTCAGTCTCGCGAGGCGAGACATGTATTCGCGGGGCGAGACGAAAAGGTTTGTAATTTTTGGAACAGTCACGCTTCTGGTTCGCGAGGCGAATGCCTTCTCGCGGGGCGAAGAACTCCAGAACTATTTCTTTTTATTACCTGCAAAAAAGAAATAGCAGTAAGTAGTTTATTTGACTCTAAATTAGCTAAATTAACCTAAAAATACTTAAACGGCTCAAAATGCTGCTTAAAGACAATCAAGTCTAATTTGGGTGAAAATGAGATATAATTAGCACAAAACCTTGGTCATACTAGCCACAAAATACCCCAAACTTAAACTTTGCTTGTCACCAAGGAAACTAAAACTCAAAAACTTAAAAAGACTCAAGACATGGCAAGCGTAAGGGATTTAATCAACTTTCGCACAAGTGTCATGCAATTCATCAAAATAATTTTTTCCCTTCAATGTTCCCCCCTTTCCAAACAAAGCAATCCCCACATGCATTCACTCTAAACATTTGAGAATTTCATCATTCAAGTAATCAGTAATTTAAGCAAGGGATCCAAGTTACACACAAGAGGGATATCACCAAATTCAAACAATCGCCTTCCTCACAAGGGCATTTAGTGTTTCACTCATCCGCTCAGTTTTTGTCAGGCTAACAACATTTCACTCAATTTCACTTTTAAAGAACACTTCCCATAAATTTGATTTTCATCTCAAAATGGTTCCCACAGAAAACATGCATGCAACATCAAAAGGTCTTTTATGGGTTGTTATGGGGCCTGACTAAGGGTAGGATATACAAAGATACTAGGCTTAAGTCCCTAGGAACTAAGAGAGCATGAAACACTTCAAAACATTGAAATTCCACTCAAGTTCCTTTCTTCATTTTTCTTTATGCTTTGGGTGACTACAGCCTTTTTCTTTCAATATCCTTTTTGAAATTTTTGTACTTTTAATTATTTTTTTATTTTTTTTCTTTTTCTCTGTTTTTTTTTCTTTCTTTTTTTTTTTGGACTTTGGCTCCAACCTTTTTATTATTATTTTTTTGCTTTTTCTCAACCCAGAATGACATGCCACATCCTTGTAGCCACCCCAAACTTAGTTTCTTGCAACCATTCTCTTGCTAAGATTCCATGCTCTCCTAATCCTAAGATTGGGTTAACATGGTTTTTTTTCTTCAGATTTTAGGCTCATAACATAAGGTTATCAAGAACAATAGGCTAATTAGGCTCAATGGGGCTAACAAAGGAACATGCATTAGGAAGGGGTCAATTTAGGCCAAGTGGTTATTTACAAAGAAAATGCCTAAATCATCTGAAGCAAACACATAAACATGCAAACCATAAAGAGATTCAAGCAAATTCGGGAAAGTGCAGCTTAAAAAGTGATACACACAGTTAAAATCATGTTGGAGGCTCAAATCCTCACCTGGACATTTTTGAAATTTGTTTGACAGAGATTCTATCCCTAGTGTGTGCTTCCTATCACCCCAAACTTATCATAAATCATGCAATCACAACAAAATATCTCAAAGTTTAGTTTTCAATTTTTCAAGTGGGGATCAAATTTTCAATTTTCAGACTTAGGGGAAAAATAGTCAACACATAACATGCAATCCATCTATGCAAATTCAATTAAAAACCAATAAGCTCACCGACACAAGACTCAACACACGTACTCATGATCTTCTCAAATTATTCAGGAGCTAAAAGAAAACAAAACAAAAATAAAGCAAGCATAATTAAAAAGAAAAGGTTTAGAGAAAACTCATGGAGGCGGTTCCACCAAGATCCCACTGTCTATGATACAGCGGCCACGGAATGCCCAAATTGCAGTATGATCCTCCCGGATCCCATGGCCTACAGTATAAGTATGAGAGCGGGCGCCTGATAATCATGGTAACTCCGCCAAGTGCGGCGGACTTCTCACTCCCTCTCAGGTCACAGACGACTTCCTTGTCAACCTTGTCAATAAAGTCCTCCCAATAAAATTGGGGTTCAACCTCTTAAACTAGTCATGGTGCAAAATCCAGAGGCTTGAACTCCATCACCGGTTGTTCCAAAGGGGGAGGTGGCAAACAGGTAGAAAGTGTTTCTGGTGCTGCTTCAACTTCTGCATCATCTTTATTCACTGCACTGACAAATCCATCACCTGTTAAACCTGCAGAAATCTCAGCACACACCACAGAAAGGTTAGAGTTAGTACAGTCAGTAGATATAGTACAATTAACTAGATCAGAAAAGGTCTGAATGTCTGGAAATTCAGCACAAAGTTCATCCACCCCATCACTTTCAACACATGCATCTAAGACCAAAGGTTCTTGGTCGCGCTGTCGCGCACGTGCCAAAAAGAACGAGCGGGTTGTAAAAATGCAGTTTAGGGCGACAACTCAGATGTCGTCTCACAAGGACTCTTGACTTGTTATTTACTACAAAAATCAGTTTTTTTGGGGGGGGGGGGGGGGGGGGGGTTGGTTGGTTTGAATTGCAAATGGAAAACAATGCAAAAATAGAACAATAAAACAGAGCAAGTTGAAAAGGTTATCAAATAGCTAAAGACGACTAATCTACTGTTCTCGATTTCCCAACTATCATCGGTTCATGTAATTCCAAGCCCTAAGCAGATTCTAATCCCCCTTCAGTTGTAGAAACAATTAACAAACGAAATCGCTACTACGGATATATGTTCCTATTCCCGAATTAAACAAACGGGGTTAAGCCCTCATGAACTAAACGAACATGAATGAACACACGCGAATTAAACAAACACGATTCAATATAGGAACATAACATCACCGAAATAAATCAACACAACACTATACACTCCTGAATTAAACAAACAGAAATATATAGCATATTATTGAAAAGAGAATAGCAAACAAAACAGGAATTACAGAACCTCAAGTGTGAATGAAAACCAATCACAATAGATTAATCTAGAAAATTAGTTCTCCATAAAGAAAACGAAACACACAGAAAAATGTAAAAACAATGGAGAAGCAAAAAGTTCTTTCAATATGCCCAGAACAGCCTTTTATACTATTCAGAAACTAAGCCCACTAGCGAGGCGAACACTCACTCGCGAGGCGATTATTGTGAAGAGTCAGCAACGTTTGGTCTTCTCGCGGGGCGAAGTACTACTCGCGTGGCGAGGAATGGAACAGTCATGGCTTCTGGTCTTCAGTCTCGCGAGGCGAGACATGTATCCGCGAGGCGACACAGAACGGGTTGCATTTCTCTGGAACAGTCAGCTATCAGGGTCGCGAGGCGAGGTGTTGTTCGCGGGGCGAACCAGAGAGGATGACATTTTTACTGTTCTGCTAGCTTTCAGGTTCGCGAGGCGAGAAGACTCTCGCGAGGCGAACTCCCTGTTTCTTTATTCCCTCAACTTCTATTTAACCTGAAAACAACAAAATAGCCATAAGTGCATTATTTGACTCAAAACTGGATAAATTATCCTAAAACTACTTTAGAGACTCAAAACCTTGCTTGAGGACAATCTAATCTAATTTGGGTGAAAATAGGATATAATTTGCACAAAACCCTGGTCATACTAGCCATAAAACTAGATGAGCCAGAGGCTTATCAAAATACCCCAAACTTAAACTTTGCTTGTCCCCAAGCAAACTACAACTCAAAAATCAAAAAGACTCAAGACCTGACAAGCTTAAAAGATTCAATCAACCTTGCACAAATTTCAAGCAATTTAACAAACAATTTTCTTCAATGTTCCCCCCCTTTCAAACAAAGTAATCCCCACAATCATTCATTCTAAACAATTGAGAATTTCATCATTCAAACAATCATTAATCTAAGCAGGGGATCCAAGTTACACACAAGAGGGAGATCACCAAATTCAAACAACTGCCTTCCTCACAAGGGCATTTAGTGTTCACTCAATCGCTCAGTTTGTGTCAGGCTAACAACATTTCACTCAATTTCACTTTTAAGAGCACTTCCCATAAGTTTGATTTTCATCTCCAAATGATTCCCACAGAAAACATGCATGCAACATCAAAAGGTCTTTTATGGGTTGTAATGGGGCCTGGCTAAGGGTAGGATATACAAAGGAACTAGGCTGAAGACCCTAGGAACTAAGAGAGCATGAAACACTTCAAAACATTGAAATTCCACTCAAGTTCCTTTTCCCATTTTTCTTTTTGCTTTTGGGTGACTACAACCTTTTTATTCAAATACTTTTATTTTTTAACATTTTTACACTTTTCTTCTTTTTTTTTTATTTTTTTCTTTTGGCCTTTGGCTCCAACCTATTTATTATATTTTTTTTTCAATCCCAAACAACACATATCACACCTTGTAGCCACCCCAAACTTAGTTTCTTGCACCCATTCTCTTTCTAAGATTCCATGCTCTCCTAATCCTAAGATCGGGTTAACATGGTTTTCCAGATTTTGGGCTTATAACATAAGGTTATCAAGAATTAACAGGCTAATCAGGCTCAATGGGGCTAACTAGGAAACATGCATTAGGAATTGGTTCTTTTTAGGCTAAGTAGTTATTTACAAAGAAAATGCCTAAATCATTTGCTACACACACATAAACATGCAAACCATAAAGAGATTCAAGCAAATTCGGGAAAATGCAACTTAAAAATGATTCTCACAATCAAAAACATGTTGGAGGCTCAAATCCTCACCTGGACAGTTTTTGCAAATTGTTTGACAGAGATTCTATCCCTAGTGTGTGCTTCCCTTCACCCCAAACTTATCATAAATCATGCCATCATAACAAAATCCCAAAGTTCAGTTTTCAATCACATGGGGTTCACTTTCCAAAAACAAAAAAAAAATTTCAACCTAGGGGGAACCATCATATCAATCATGCAATCAATCTGTGCAAAAATCAATCAAATTCAATCAAGCTCACCGACCAAAGACTCATACAAATTATTCAAGAGCTAAAAGAAAGACAAGACAAAACAAAACTACAACTAGTTCCCTCCCCCACACTTAAAACATGCATTGTTCCCAATGAACAACATAACTATAAAATCAGAGTGAAGGAAAGGAAAGGGTACTCCCTGATTAAGTGGCAGTGTAGATGGGAGCTTCCGCCTGGATCCCATTGCTTGTAGCATAAAGCCAAGGAGAGGGAGTTCATTCCATGGTCCCATAACTTGCAGCCTTGAGATAGGAGTGAGCACTTGACAATTATGGTGACCTTTCCCAATGCGGCGGACCCATCACCTCCTCTTTGTGCAAAGATGACCGCTTTCTCAACAAAGTCCTCCCAATAAAATCGGGGTTCAACCCCTTGGACTGGCCATGGTGCAAAATCCAGTCCCTCTGGTGGCTTCACAGGGGGAGGTGGCAGATAGGTAGGGAAGGTCTCCGGCGCTGCTTCATCTTCTGCATGTTCCTTATTCACTGCACTGACAAATCCATCACCTGCTAAACATGCAGCAATCTCAGCACACACCACACAATGGTTAGTGTTAGTACAATCAGGACATGAATATATATCATCAAAGCCATAATTAAATGGAAAATTAAGAACAAGGTCCTCATGGGTGTCATCAATAATCCCAGAAAGCAGCTCTAATTGGAAAACCGAGTGCTCCTCCAGTGGGTGTTTCATAGCATCAAAGATGTTGAACTTTGCCACAATATCACCAAACTCCATAGACATAGTCCCATCATTAACATCAATTTTAGTCTTGGCTGTCTTCATGAATGGTCTGCCCAAGATTATTGGTGATCTACTGGAATTTGTCTCTCCTTCCATGTCTAGGATGTAGAAGTCAGCAGGGAAAATCAGCTCATCAACTTGCACCAGCACATCTTCTACCATTCCCATTGGGCGGGCACTGGTCCTGTTGGCCAACTGGATGGTGAGACCTGTATACTGCAAGGGCCCAAGATCAAGGTTATTGAAAATAGAAGTGGGCATTACATTTATTGAGGCTCCCAAATCCAGCATGCAATTTTCAAATTTTCTGTCCCCAATAGTGCATGGAATAGTAAAAGTGCCTCGATCCTTGCACTTCTGTGGTAGTGCCTGAGTGGGGGCTAAAACAACAACTCTTTCTGGTGTAGGCTTAGACTGAATAAGAGCTGAAACATTTCTTCCCAAATCAACTCTCATTATTCTTCAACTTCCTCTTGTTGGTGCATTAATCCTTTAGAAATTTAGCATACTTAGGCACCTGCTTGATCACATCTAGAAGGGGGATATTCACAGCTACCCTTCTGAACACATCTAAAATTTCCCTCTCCTTATCTTCCCCACCAATCTTCTTATTTTTCCGCAATCTCTGTGGGAAGGGGATCGGTGGTATGTACACTTTCTCAACTTCAACATCAACAGCAGGCTCAGGAGTTACCTCAACAGTTTCTTCATCCTTTCCAGAGGATGCCTCAACAACTTTTCCAGATCTCAGAGATATGGCACTCACATTAGGATTGGAGGCATTGGGATTTATCACTGTTTGTGCCGGCAGTTGAATTGATCCTTGAGCTTGCTGTATGTTGTTTATGGATGTGGCAAGCTGCCCAATCTGTGTCCTCAAATCTTGAATGCTAGCATCTGTTCGCTGCTGAAACTGTGCCTGTGAGACTTGAAACTGTCCAACCTACTGCTGAAACTGGAGGTTGGTTGCAGCCATTTGCTTGATCATATCCTCTAGGGAAGGTTCGGAAGGTGCAGAAGTGGTCACTTGAGGAGGATTCTGAGGTACTGCCATCAGTTGTTGTTGGGAAGAGTTCCCATACCGAAGATTAGGATGATTCCTCCAATTGGGGTGGTACCTATTTGTGGAGAGGTCAGGAGTGCTGTATCGGTTCTGACTGTTGCCTTGATTGTAAGGATGGACTGCATAAGCTTGAGACAACTCAGTAATTGACTCTTCCTTCAGAATAGGGCATGCCTCATATGGGTGCTCAGGAGAACTGCACATGCCACACAACCTTGCCGGCTGAACCCTATCCATTGCCATTTTCTCCACCAAAGAAGTGAGCCTATCCATTCTACCCTCAAGGGCCTGGTTGGAAGAAGAGCTACCTCATGCACACCTCTTGTCTCAACAGAATTTCTCCTGGTAGTAAACTGCTGGGAATTCGGTGACATATTTTCAACGAGTTGCTTGGCAGCAGCTGGGGTCTTATCAACAAGTGCTCCCCCACTAGCAGCATCCAAAATATTCCTATCCATCAGCAGTAACCCTTCATAAAAGTACTGGATAAGAAGCTGTTCAGAAATCTGATGCTGGGGGCAACTGGATACCAAATGCTTGAATCTGTCCCAATATTCAGCCAACGACTCATTTCCTTGTCTGATGCCACATATTTCCTTCCTAATTGATGCAGCTCTGGAGGCAGGAAAGTATTTCTCTAAGAAGAGCCTCTTCAAATCGTTCCAGGTGGTAATGGAATTTGGCGGAAGATATAACAGCCAATCCTTTGCAGCGCCCTGTAGTGAAAACGGGAAGGCTCTCAGCTTAATGTGATCTTCAGTTACTCCCTCTGGTCTCAAGGTTGTGGAGCAGACAACCTGGAACTCCTTGAGATGCTTATGTGGATCCTCACCTGCAAGACCATTAAACCTTGGCAACAAATGGATTAGACCAGATTTTAATTCAAAGGGGGTAACAGCACCAGAATATTCAATACACAATCCATTATAGTTAACATCAGGGGCAGCAAGCTGTCTTAATGTCCTTTGGTCACCCATGTTTTCAAAAACAGTTTTAGAATTAGAATCACCACTAGTGCTAGCCCGAAATTCTCTACGGCGTGTGTGCAGTGTTCTTTCAATTTCAGGATCAAAATCACACAATTCAGGGCAATTAGACCTAGTAGCCAGACCAATTCAAAACAAAAACGAAAATAAAAGAAAAAGAAAAGAAAGAAAGAAAAAAAATATGGGAAAATAACAAATAAGAGTCCCCGGCAACGGCGCCAATTTTTGGTCGCGCTGTCGCGCACGCGCCAAAAAGAACGAGCGGGTTGTAAAAATGCAGTTTAGGGCGACAAATCGGATGTCGTCTCACAAGGACTCTTGACTTGTTATTTACTACAAAAATCAGTTTTTTTTTTTTTGGTGGGGGGGGGTTTGGTTTGAATTGCAAATGGAAAACAATGCAAAAACAGAACAATAAAACAGAGCAAGTTGAAAAGGTTATCAAATAGCTAAAGACGACTAATCTACTGTTCTCGATTTCCCAACTATCATCGGTTCATGTAATTCCAAGCCCTAAGCAGATTCTAATCCCCCTTCAGTTGTAGCAACAATTAACAAACGAAATCGCTACTACGGATATATGTTCCTATTCCCGAATTAAACAAACGGGGTTAAGCCCTCATGAACTAAACGAACATGAATGAACACACGCGAATTAAACAAACGCGATTCAATATAGGAACATAACATCACCGAAATAAATCAACACAACACTATACACTCCTGAATTAAACAAACAGAAATATATAGCATAGTATTGAAAAGAGAATAGCAAACAAAACAGGAATTACAGAACCTCAAGTGTGAATGAAAACCAATCACAGTAGATTAATCTAGAAAATTAGTTCTCCATAAAGAAAACGAAACACACAGAAAAATGTAAAAACAATGGAGAAGCAAAAATTTCTTTCAATCTGCCCAGAACAACCTTTTATACTATTCAGAAACTAAGCCCACTCGTGAGGCGAATATTGTGAAGAGTCAGCAACGTTTGGTCTTCTCGCGGGGCGAAGTACTACTCACGTGGCGAGGAATGGAACAGTCATGGCTTCTGGTCTTCAGTCTCGCGGGGCGAGACATGTATCCGCGAGGCGACACAGAACGGGTTGCATTTCTCTGGAACAGTCAGCTATCAGGGTCGCGAGGCGAGGTGTTGTTCGCGGGGCGAACCAGAGAGGATGACATTTTTACTGTTCTGCTGGCTTTCAGGTTCGCGAGGCGAACTCCCTGTTTCTTTATTCCCTCAACTTCTATTTAACCTGAAAACAACAAAATAGCCATAAGTGCATTATTTGAATCAAAACTGGCTAAATTATCCTAAAACTACTTTAGAGACTCAAAACCTTGCTTGAGGACAATCTAATCTAATTTGGGTGAAAATAGGATATAATTTGCACAAAACCCTGATCATACTAGCCATAAAACTAGATGAGCCAGAGGCTGATCAGTTCTTCATTATGCTCAAGCTTATTGACTTGATTGTAAGGATGGATTGCAT
This sequence comes from Sophora flavescens, assembly GCA_030762895.1. Taxonomy (NCBI): domain Eukaryota; kingdom Viridiplantae; phylum Streptophyta; class Magnoliopsida; order Fabales; family Fabaceae; genus Sophora; species Sophora flavescens. The sequence continues at coordinate 68,423,029 of CM061069.1, read as the reverse complement.
AGCATCGAGGCAAGTTAGTATCTTCTGTCAGAATGGGGCATGCCTCAAACAGGTGCTCAGGCGAGCCGCACATGCCACAAAACCTTGTCTGCTGAATCAATTGCTTCAAATAAGTGAGCCTATCCATTCTATTCTCAAGGGCCTGGATAGAAGAAGAACTATGGACCTCATTCACACCAATCATGTCAGAACCACTGCTAAACTCATAAATTCCATCAAAATTAGGATAATTTGTGCGTGGTGGTGGTTTACTAAAATCAGGATAATATATGCATGGTGGTGGCTCATAATAAACATTAGGCATATCACCGAATAGGAGATTATCTATAGCAATAAGATCCATAACCAGACAAATTAAGCAAAATGTTTTTTTTTAATTTAATTTTCTGTTAATAACAACAAGAGTCCCCGATAACGGCGCCAATTTTTGGTCGCGCTATCGCGCACGCGCCAAAAAGCGAGCGGTTTGTAAAAATGTAGTTTAGGGAGAGACAACTCGAGTATCGTCTCACAAGGACTCTTGGGTTGTTGTTAACAGAAAAAGTCAGAATTGGGGGGTTTTGGATTTGAAATTGAATAAAGAAAACAAAGCAAAAACAGAGCAATAAAAACAAAGCAGTTTAAGAGATTAAAAAATAAGCTAAAGCGATTAACCTACTGTTCTCGGTTTCCCACTATCATCGGTTCATGTAAATTCCAAGCCCTAAGCGGATTCTAATCCCCTTTCGGTTGTAGCAACAATTAACAAACGAAATCACTACTACAGATATATGTTCCTATTCCCGAATTAAACAAACGGGGTTAAGCCATCATGAACTAAACGAACATGAACGAACACACGCGAATTAAACAAACGCGATTAAATATAGGAACATAACATCACCGAAATAAATCAACACAACACTATACACTCCTGAATTAAACAAACAAACATATAGCATAGCATTGAAAAGAGAAAAACAAATAAAACAGGAATTACAGAACCTCAAGTGATAATGGAAACCAATCGCAGTAGATTAATCAAGGAGACTAGTTCTCCATTACAGAAATAAAACCTAATTTCACAGCTGTCTAAACTATAGAAAAGAAAAATAAAAACTGACTAAAAAACTGCTGCAATCTGCCAAAGAACAGCAATTTATATCTGTGAGTTCTGCGCTAGCTCGCGAGGTGAACACTGTCTCGCGACGCGAATTTCTGTAACGTTTGGTCTTCTCGCGAGGCGAAGTACGTCTCGCGTGGCGAGGAATGGAAGAGTCGTGGCTTCTGGTCTTCAGTCTCGCGAGGCGAGACATGTATTCGCGGGGCGAGACAGAAAGGTTTGCAATTTCTGGAACACTCACGCTTCTGGTTCGCGAGGCGAATGCCTTCTCGCGGGGCGAAGAACTCCAGAATTGTTTCTTTTTATTACCTGCAAACAAGAAATAGCAGTAAGTACTTTATTTGACTCTAAATCAGCTAAATTAACCTAAAAATACTTAAACGACTCAAAATGCTGCTTAAAGACAATCAAGTCTAATTTGGGTGAAAATGATATATAATTAGCACAAAACCTTGGTCATACTAGCCATAAAACTAGATGAGCCAGCGACTGATCAATGTGAGCCAACACCCGCTACCAACTCGGTAAGTTGTTTCGTTTTTCTCCTCTCTCCGACTTGATTATTTACATTGGAGACAATGTAAGTGTTAAGCTTGGGGTAGGGGTATTTTTATTATTTTTGCATTTGCATTGTTGCATTCATATTGCATTCACATAGGCATAGTTTGGTATGATCACATTCTCTAGATTGCCCCTCACTTAGAACATGCATCCAATTGTGAGAACTTGGTGCCAAATAAATTGAGATAGTGAATTTTTGAACCCAATTTTTTATTTCTTGTGACAAGGCTAAAAATAAAAATTCTTGAGATAATCTTTTGATAGTTAATAATTAGCATGTGGTTCCTTAGACTTGCATTTCTCACTGATTTTTGAACTACTAAATGTAAGATTTTGAGCCAAAAAGGGGTACTCATTAAATGCTACCCCATTCCTTGTGATAGAGTGTTTTAATTCCTCTTGGACTGTATTTTATAGAACTTGACTTGAAACCATTTTGAAACTTGAAAATTTTTGAAAATATTTTTGAAAATGATTGAGGCACTAGGTATTTTTCCGGCCTTCCGAGCTTTGAATGATTAAATGCTACCCCTTAGTTGCCCAATTTTGAGCCTAAAAAAATACAATACTTTTCTTGGTACCTTGAATTACTTTGATAAATAATGCTTGGTATGACACCTTTTAAAGTATTACAAAAAGGGTAAAATGGTAGTTTGAAAAAGTATGGGATGAGAAAGCTAGAAAATAATTTCTCTTGAGCTATAAATCTCCCCTTCTCCAGATAAATAAAAATGAAATAAACACACAAAAAATGGAGAAGGGGATGACAAAAGAAAGTGAGAAATAAAAAAAAAGAAAAGAAAGGAAAAATGGTGGAAAAGTGAATCAAAGCCCCTAAAAGGTATTTTAGAAGGTGTCATGCTTTGCAATGATTGATAATTTGTTTAGCCTTCTTGAATTTCCCTTTTTCTTGATTTTCCCACCTAACAATAAATCCCATGGCCACATTACAACTAAAGTAAAAGACCTCTTGATTCGTATGTGTTTTCATTAATAAAGTAGAGATTTGGTTAATAGTCAAGCCTATGGTAGAATACCTTTCTTGAGGAAATTGAGCGAATTGTCATATACCCTGGAACACTTGAGTGAGGTGAGATGAGTGCCCAAATCAGTGAGAACATGAATTTAGAAAACCTAAGCTTCTAATTGGACTTGAAATCGATTATCTCTCGGGTGGTTATTGAATATGCCTGTCACTTGGATTAGCTTCTCGGGTTCTTGGTTCACTATCCATGCTTTGAATGATTTATATCTTATGGCCTGGGTAATTGCTTGAGGACAAGCAAAATCTTAAGCTTGGGGTGATTTGATGAGTGTGATTTCAACTCATCTTTGTCTATCATTTTGCATGCATTTTCATGTAGTTTAGGCATATTTAATTTGATTTTTGGTTAATTTTCCTTTGGAACGGGTAAGGCAGTTTTCGTGGAGTTGTTTTGCATAAATCAAGGGTAAAATGCTCAAGATCAACCATGATGGAGTTTGCATGAAAGTAGGGCTTGAAAAGTGAAGAAAATGAGCCAAACAGAGCCCATCACGACCTAGCGGTGATGCCCATCACGGCCATGATCGAGCAAAACTGAAAAGGAAGAAAGGCTGAAGTCAGAGTCTGTCACGGCCTAGCCGTGATGACCATCACGACCGTGACCAAAAACCCCCACAAGTCAGAGACCGTCACGGCCTAGCCGTAATTCCCATCACGGCCGTGACAAGCATGAAAATTGATGGCTCGCGTCGCGAGAATACTTTCACGTCGCGAAGGTTCAGAAACCTATTGAAGTGTTCGAGGCAGAAGCCGTCACGGCCTAGCCGTGATGGACATCACGACCGTGACGCGCATTACTTGGACCTGAAGAAACTGAATTGGATCAGAATTTGAGTTAGATTGGGATTCTAACTTCCCACATCTATAAATAAGGACCAGGCAGAGATATACACGGATACACATAGACTTTTGGCTGCTACTTAGGCTACATTTTAGGATCTATCTTCTTCTTCCTCCTCTCCATTCTGATTTGTATTTTCATGATGTTGTCAACCAAGCTTGTCATCTCCATGGCAAGGCTTGAGTAGTAGTTTATTTCTAGGGATTGGGGCTATGCTCAGGTTTTGTTTATGATGTTAAGTTGATGCAATATCTTTGTTAATTATGATTTTGTTTTAGATCTGATTTCTAGTGTTTGAATCACTCGTAAATTCGGTGGCCACTTATTTGCGTGTCATAGGCATTCTAAGGAGGAACCTAGCGGTGAACTTAGGTGTCGGATCTATAGGGTCAGACTTGGGACTGAAATCACGAGAGTTAGAAGCCGTCCCTCGAGGATCAACGAGTTGTCACGAAACGCAAAGGGTCTAATCTGAGATCGACTACCACGAGAGTAGGGGTTGGGTCAATTGGGCACGGTTTTTGTAACCCGAGAGGGAGCTTAAACTATTAGAGGATAAACTCGCCTTCAAGGCAATTTCGTTAATTAACAAGGGTAAATCAGATTAGTAACATAAACAACCTTGTAGGTAACCCAAATCCCTAGGAATCCATTTAGATCCAAAAAACCCTAAAAAGATTTGCTTTCTGTTTTATTTGATTATGTTTTAATTATCCCTTAATTCAAAATTCAAAACCATTTCAAAATACAAAACCTTTTTATAGTCCAGATTTACTAATTTGAAAATTAATTGCGATTCGAGATCACAGTCTCTGTGGGATCGATATCTTTTATTACTTGGCGACAGTCCGGTACACTTGCTGGAATCGCACGCGCGCGCGCTCGCGCGCCGCCTGTCAGTTATCTCACCAAACAACAACCAGTACCCGGTGGCCGTAAAATTGAAATTTGAATGTATGAATAATATTGCAGAATATGAGGCATGTGCTGCCGGATTACAAATGGCACTTGAACTTGGTATAAAGCAGTTGAAAGTCTTTGGGGATTAAGCTCTAATCATTTACCAAGTCAATGGTGAATGGCAAACCAAAGACTCCAAGTTGATTCCGTATCAGAAATACTTGACTCAGTTGATTGCAAAGTTTGACGAGATTACTTTCTCGCATATAACTTGAGACAAGAACCAGTTTGCTGATGCTTTAGCCACACTAGCTGCCATGACCAATCTGGACATCCATACCAACGTCCAACCCATCCAAGTTAGAGTGCAAGATGAACCGACATACTGTGCCCATGTGGAAGGAGAACCTGATGGTAAGCCTTGGTATCATGATATCAAGCAATATATTCAGAACAAGGAATACCTGGCAGAAGCAAGCGAAGCAAATAGAAAGACCATCCGAAGACTGGCTATGACCTTTTTCTTAAGCAAGGAAGTCATGTATAAAAGAGGATATGACGGTACACTACTCAGATGTGTGGATGCTCGCGAAGCTAAATTGATCATGATCGAAGTTCATGAAGGAATCTGTGGGACTCATGCCAATGGTCACATGATGGCTAGGAAAATCTTGAGAAGTGGTTATTATTGGTCTGCTATGGAGTCATATAGTATAGAGCATGTTCGTAAATGCCAAAAATGTCAGATGTAGGCAGACCGGGTTAATGCACCTCCATTTCCACTGCACAATTTAGCATCCCCATGCCCTTTTTCGATGTGGGGAATAGATGTCATCGGTCCCATTAATCCCAAGGCTTCCAATGGTCATCGTTTCATTTTGGTGGCGATAGACTATTTTACTAAATGGGTAGAAGCTGCTTCATATGCCAACATAACTCAAAAGGTGTTTCTCAAGTTCCTCAAGAAGGACATCGTCTGTAGATACGGGATCCTAGAGAGGATGATCACAGATAATGCTGCTAATCTTAATGGTACCGAGATTCAAAATTTTTGCGATGGTTTCAAAATCAAACACCACAATTCAGCTCCTTATAGACCTCAAATGAATGGTGCAGTTGAGGCAGCAAACAAAAATATCAAGAAAATCGTTGCCAAAATGGTTGTAAATTATAAAGACTGGCACGAAATGCTGCCATATGCTCTACATGCTTATCGGACTAATATACGATCAAGCACTGGGGCAACCCCTTTCTCTTTGGTGTACGGGATGGAGGCTGTCTCACCTATTGAAGTAGAACTCCCTTCGCTAAGAGTCTTGATGGAAGCAGATTTAGACGAATCTGAGTGGGTGAAAACTCAATATGAGCAGTTGAACATGATAGAAGAGAAAATATTGGCAGTTATCTATCACTGCAATTGTATCAAAGCAGGATGGCAAGAGTTTTCAATAAGAAGGTTCGCTCTAGAGAATTTTGTACAGGAGACTTGGTTTTAAAGAAAATCCTCCCTAATCAGGAAGATGCCCAAGGAAAATGGGCACCGAATTATGAAGGTCCTTATATTGTCAAACAAGCATTCTCAGGAAGAGCTTTGATTCTGCAAAACATGGATGGGGAAGAGTTACCAAGACCGGTAAACTCTGATGTTGTGAAAAAGCTCTACGCTTGAGGGCCTGCTAGGTTGAAAACCCGAAAGGGCAACCTGGGTCAAAGTTAGGGCAAAGAACAATGAAAATAAAAGAATAAAAGAGCCCGCTAGGTTGAAAACCCGTAAGGGCGACATAGGCAAAAGTTAGGGCAAATAACCATGAAAACAAAATAAAAGCAAAGTCCCTCTAGGTTGAAAACCCGAAAGGGTAACCTAGGCAAAAGTTAGGGTAAAGAAACCTTAGGCTGAAAACCTGCAAAGGCAACCTAGGAGGAGGATATGGTGCAACATTTATGCAAGCACTCACCACACTGGGGCAATTTTATCCGACTGATTATACTGGGGCAAAATTGTTAAGGAATGATTGAAGAAGGTGTGTTTGAGGAATCAGAAACATAAGCCAAGATTTGTGTCATCAAAAGGCTGAGAGGAATCAATTAAATGAAAATCAAAGGACCAACACTGGGGCAAATTTTATGTGATTCTCGTAATTTTCTTTGCTTATCTTTGCTTTTAATCTTCATGATCCCTTTGTAATTTTGTTCTCATATTGTTATTTTCTCTTAACAAACTAAATTCTCGTATTAAGGCAAGAGACTTTTCCTTCACACTCCCATGTCGTGTTCACTCTCATCATGGTCATGTCTCAATAAAAGTAAATATAAGTTTAATGGTATGATTTGATAATTCTAATGGTAGCACCAATGAATGGTCTGAGCCAAAAGGACTCAATATTTCAAATGCAATGGAAATGCAATGGAAGAGATAACATGCACTAGACGACAAAAGAATGATGCAAATAGGCTTCGAAGAATAAACATAACATCCACCTCATATGTTATCAGATTCTTGGGTGACCCATATTGTTAAAAGAATGAATGATGCCTCGTCCTAGAGTGGTCGGTGGACAAGGGCTTGGTTGGTGGGAGTTTTTCCATGGAGCATTTGGTTCCGTTGTCTTCAAAAGGAAAGGACTCCCATTAGTTTCAAATTACTGATTGAATTTTGTCAAGCTCTAAGGCTCACTGGAATTTTATCTTCGAGCTCCGAGGCTCACTGAATTTTTATTTTCGAGCTCTGAGGCTCACTGCATTTTTATTTTCAAGCTCCGAGGCTCACTGCAAGTTTATTTTCGAGCTCCGAGGCTCACTGCATTTTTATTTTCGAGCTCTGAGACTCACTGCATTTTTATTTTCGAGCTCTGAGGCTCACTGCAATTTTATTTTCGAGCTCTGAGGCTCACTACATTTTTATTTACGAGCTTTGAGGCTCACTGCAATTTTATTTTCGAGATTTAAGGCTTGCTGCATATTTACTTTCCTGTTGGACGAGAGGGATGCGTCCACTGCAATTTTATTTTCGAGCTCTGAGGCTCACTGCAATTTTATTTTCGAGCTCCGAGGCTCACTGCAATTTTATTTTCGAGCTCCGAGGCTCACTGCAAGTTTATTTTCGAGCTCTGAGACTCGCTGCATTTTTATTTTCGAGCTCTGAGACTCACTGCAATTTTATTTTCGAGCTCCGATGAATTTTATTTTCGATCTCCGAGGCTCACTGCATTTTTTATTTTCGAGCTCTGAGGCTCACTGTAATTTTATTTTCGAGCTCTGAGGCTCACTGCATTTTTATTTTCGAGCTCTAGGGCTCACTGCAATTTTATTTTCGGGCTCTAAGGCTCGCTGCATATTTACTTTCCTGTTGGACGAGGGGGTTCCGTCCACTGCAATTTTATTTTCGAGCTCTGAGGCTCACTGCAATTTTATTTTTGAGCTCCGAGGCTCACTGCATTTTTATTTTCGAGCTCTGAGGCTCACTGCAAGTTTATTTTCGAGCTCTGAGGCTCATTGCAAGTTTATTTTCGAGCTCCGAGGCTCGCTGCATATTTACTTTCCTATTGGACGAGGAGGTTCCATCCACTGCAATTTTATTTTCAAACTGTAAGGTTTTCTTCTGAGCTCCTCAAGTTTTTTCGGACAAAATATGTGTTCATTTTCATTACTTGTTCATTACTACAATACATGAAAAGTCACAACTAATCATGTCTTCTAGTATGCAACAAGTAAAGAGGGGCAACTGTGAACACCCATTTTTGTCCATCTTCATTTTATTCTAATTTTTATGTTATTATGTTTCAGGGAGACTAAAAATAATAGTGAAGAAAGAAAGAAGAAGAAGAAAATAACCAAGAAAGGAAGGGGAGGTTCATGTTTAACTTTCTGTTGGACGAGGAGGTTCCGTCCATTGCATGTTTAACTTTATGTTGGACGAGTAGGTCTTCCATTGCATGTTTAAGTTTCTGTTGGATGAGTAGGTCTTCCATTGCATGTTTAACTTTCTGTTGGACGAGTAGGTCATCCATCGCATGTTTAACTTTCTGTTGGACTAAGAGGTTCTGTCCATTGAATGTTTAACTTTCTATTGAACGAGTAGGTCTTCCATTGCATGTTAAGTTTCTGTTGGACGAGTAGGTTTTAACTTTATGTTGGACGAGTAGGTCTTCCATTGCATGTTTAAGCTTCTGTTGGACGAGTATGTTTAACTTTCTGTTGAACGAGTAGGTCTTCTATTGCGTGTTTAAGTTTCTGTTGGACGAGTAGGTCTTCCATTGCATTTTTAACTTTCTATTGGACGAGTAGGTCTTCCATTGCATGTTTAACTTTCTATTGCACGAGTAGGTCTTCCATTGCATGTTTAACTTTCAGACTGGAGGCTAAAGAATAAAGAAAGACGAAGAAAAAGATAATGAAGAAAGGAGGAATAAAAGAAGGAGAAAAGGACAATCAGCGTAAAGAAGAAAGGAGGTGGAGTTACTTCTCCTAACCCTAAAAAACCCCATTTTACATATCAGACAAAACCTCTCTTCCTGTTCCCACTTCCAGCCGCCCCTACACCTCCTCTACCCATTGGTCCTTCTTCCTCCTCACCTCCTCCTTCATTTTAACCTAGCAGCCCCACTCCTAAAAAAAACCCATTTTAAATATATGACAAAACCCCATCTCCTCCACCCTCTTAAGCACACCACACTTCCTTCTCTCTTCAAACGCGAAACCTTCACATCAAATCGCCTCCTTTCCTCGGCTCGCGCCACCTCCACCTGGGAACACGCGATCTTTGTTCAGAACCTCCCAAGCTCCGGATTTCGTGAGACCAACCTTGAAGCCGTTGGGTAAGGAGAAGCATGAAGTCCTCTCCTCTACCCCTATAAAGGGCGACGAAGAAGACAGAAGAAAAGGAGGAGGTTTTTCTTTGGGTTTTGAGAGAAAAGAGAGTTTTTTTTCGTTTGGATAGAAAAGTGGGTTTTTTTTTTGGGTTTTGACAGAAAAGGGGGTCAAGAAATTCTTTGATCTGTGTATGTCAATTTTGAAAAATCACTAGTGCAATAAGTGCTTTTTACGTCAGTTAAAATTGATTTTTTACGTCAGAATACTGACTGACGTAAATACAGCTGACGTTAAAAGTTACACTTTTAACGTCAGTTGAGAACTCACTGTTAACGTCGGTTCTTTAACACAACTGACGTTAATTTTGTCAAAATTAACGTCAGTTCTTTAACATAACCGACGTAAATTTTGTTAAAACTAACGTCATTTGTTATAAAGAACTGACGTTAAAGGTCTTAATTTTAACGTCAGTTGTAGTAAAAAACTGACGTTAATAGTGTACTGTATATTTTTATAAAATACTTTTAACGTCAGTTGTATGATATAACTGACGTTAATAGTATTATTTTTTTAAATTCAGTTTTAAAATATCACTCCCCTAAGACATCCCTGCATTCAGTAAATATCCCAGTAACACAGAATATCACACACATTACAGAATTGCAAAGGAAAAATGGAACAATGATCCATATAATGTATGCCTGTTCAAAACAATATATATTAATTTATTAACATAGGTTATAAATGTATACTAAGTTTAAACTACCTATATCAATATCCCTTCGTGATGATCATCACGAGTGACATGTACATCGTCCACCTGTGTCTCCTCGATTATAGTAGGCATGTTTGTTGAAAAAGAAGGAGTCTCAGGAATATCAAGATTTGAATCTTCATTTTCATCACTACCATTATACATGCTTTTTCCTTGGAGAACCACAGACAACCTTTTGTTAAAAGGATCAGTGATGTAAAACACTTGTTTTGCTTGTGAAGCCATTATGAAAGGCTCATTTATATGACCTAACTTGTTGAGGTCTACCAATGTGAACCCCAATTCGTCGGTTTGTACACCACCGTTACTATCAACCCACTTACATTTAAATACCGGCACCGTAAGCTTAGTGTAATCGAGCACCCAAATATCTTCAATATATCCAAAGTAAGGTGTCGGTCTTTACGGGTTTTGTGTCCTTTGCACTAGAGAAGTGCATTGCTTCGGCCACGATCATAACCCCACTATTTTGCATGGTACTCTTGTTATCTTGTTCCTTTGTATAAAAGGAAAAGTTATTTATGTCGTATCCGCTCCAACATATGACGTTGAAGTTAGGCCCACGTGCTAGCCATTTTACGTCATCGAAGGAGTACTACCATCCTTAAGCATTTCTTCCTTGAACCATGGTAAGAAAGTCTTGTTATGCTTGTTCAACAACCACCTTTCGCTCATTCGAGGGTTTTCTTGATTGACTTTTCTTTTATGTTCAAATAAGAAAGGCTGAACACATTCGATGTTGTTCAATACATACAAATGTGCTTGAAGCACTTCCTCCCGATCCTTCCTATTAATTCTTAAGCCATGTGTACCCTTACCTTGACATCTGATCTCATCATGCCGAGGCTTAGGAACCCCTATAGGATCCGTGTTATGAAGGTAGTCCGAACAAAACTCAATAGCTTCTTCTGCAACATACCTTTGAACAATAAATGCTTCCGGACGATGAGGATTCTTCACGTACCCTTTCAAGATCTTCATGTAGCGCTCAACTGGGTACATCCATCTCAGAAAAACCGGCCCACATAATCTAATCTCCCTCACCAAATGAACAATTAAGTGAACCATTATGTCGAAAAAGGAAGGAGGAAAATACATCTCCAATTGGCACAAGATTGTAGCAGCCTCAACTTCCAAGTCATCCAACATACGGGGGTCAACGACTTTGCTACATATAGAATTGAAGAATGAGCACAACCGAGTAATGGCATGTCTCACATTTTTTGTAGCAATACCACGAAGAGCAACGGGCAGAAGTTGTTGCATCAAGATGTGACAATCATGAGACTTCAAGCCAACCAATTTAAGATCACTAGAGACAAACCTCTTCATATTTGAAGAGTAACCATGTGGAACTTTAATGCCCTGAAGACACCCGCAGAAACTTTGTCTCTCTTTTTTTGACAAAGTATGACATGCTGGCGGCAAATAAGTCCGCTTACCATCCTCAACAACTGGAGCTAACTGCTCTCGTATACCCATAGCAACGAGGTCGAGACGAGCATTCACACCATCCTTTGTCTTGCCCGGAATGTTGAGAAGCGTCCCGATCACACTATCACACACATTTTTCTCCACATGCATCACATCAATGCAAAGGTCGACATCAAGCTTGCGCCAAAGATGGAAGATCAAAGAATATCGACCTCTTCTTCCATATGTTTTTCTCAACAGCTTTACCTTTCTTTTGGGACTTGCCGAATATAATATCGATGTCCTTTACCCTCTCGATAAACCTGCTCTCTCAATTAAGGCCGCCGCGCTTCTTCTGTCTCTTGGCATCCATTAAAAGCTTTTTTCATCTTACGATATGGGTGATCACGTCTAAGAAATCTCCGATGCCCAAGGTAAACCGTCTTCTTTCCATGATGCAACTGAGTGTAGCATGTGCCTTCTTCACATATAGGGCATGATTTATGCCCCTTAACACTGCATGCCGGACAAGTTACCGTATATCTTTGGAAAGTCGTTGATGGTGCAAAATAACATGGCACGAAGCTTGAAAGTCTCATGAGAATACCCATCAACTACATCAACACCTTCCACCCACAACGTTTTCAAGTCTTCAATCAAGGGACCTAGATAAACATCTAAGTCATTTCCCGGTTGCTTTGGGCCCGAAATCATCATAGACAACATCATGTATTTGCGCTTCATGCACAACCAAGGGGGCATGTTGTAAATCACCAACAGAACAGGCCATGAACTATGAATACTACTTATGTAACCATAAGGATTCATTCCATCCGTAGCAAGTCCAAGCCTTAGGTTTCTTGGCTCATCGGCGAAATCCGGAAACATAGTATCGATATTCTTCCATTGAATAGAATCAGCAGGATGACGAACCTTTCCATCACGTTTCCTCTCATCATTATGCCATCTAAGATTCTTCGCATCTTTCGCATTGGCAAACAATCGCTTGAACCTTGGAATTATTGGAAGATACCACAACACCTTCGCAGGAGGACCTTTTTTCTCACATCATCAACATCATCATCATCATCACCACCCTTCACTTTGTATCGTGATAACCCACATTTGGGGCAATCGTGTTTGTCTTCATGAACACCGGTGTACAATATGCAATCATTGGGGCATGCGTGTATCTTCTTATACTCCATACCCATAGGACACAATACCTTCTTGGCCTCATAGTTACGGTCAGGCAATGTGTTGTCCTCCTAAAGCAAGTCTTTCAACACTTCAAGCAATTCCGTGAAGCTTTTATCGCTCCAACCATTTCTCGCCTTCACACAAACCAATTTTAGCACCGCCGACAACCGTGTATGAGTAGTACACCCTGGATATAAAGGCTTATCCGCATCACCGCACAACCTTTCATACACATGCGCTCGATGAAAAGATTCTTGTCCAATATCACGGATCATGTCCTCTACTCGATCATCCTCCATATCTACGTCAACGTCCTCACTTTGGGAGACACTCGCCGTATTACTACTCAACAACATATCACCATTCCATATCCATCTTGTATAACTCAAGCAAATCCCTTCACAAATCAAATGAGTACGTATATCCTTCACCGTACATTTCCTCGTATTCAAACACTTGACACAAGGACAACAGAACATTCCATTACTATTAGGAACATTCCTTTGAGCAAATTCTATAAATTCTCCCACCCCCTTCAAATACTCAGCACTAGTACGCTTACAAACCATCCAACTACGATCCATAACTAGATATGTCATGTAGATATACAAAACATATATATATCCAATATAAGGACAATACGGGAGATTGAAAACTATAGTTTTTAAAGATTGATTGCCAAGAACTGGTCATGGCCTGGCAGTGATGTCCATCACGGCCGTAACGTGCCAACTGAACAAACCATGCCATCACAGGCAGAACTGATCACGGCCTAGCCGTGATTAGCATCATGGCCGTGACAGATCAACCAGCAGAGCAACATGCACTCAAAACCAAAAACAGAGACGTACATTCCAAACAAATCAAACTCACGGTTTCAAGTTTCAACTACCGAGACTACAGTTTCAACATACACTCAAAACCAAAAATACAAAAATGTGCCCTAAATACTCACCAGAAATAGGTGCTCGCGTGGTGGTGGGGAGGGGAGCTCGAGTGGTGGCCAACGTTCGATGTGGTTACTGAGAGCAGAGGGACAAGGAGAGTTAGTGCGCGGGAAGGGGAAAGAGAGATGTACGTCAAGTTATTGCAAAGAATGAATGGAAAGACAGAGTTAGGGTTAATAGTGTACCTCACGGTGGTGGCGAAGAAGCCCTCGCGGTGGTTGCGGTGGAGATGAGCTCGCGATTAGGGTTCTCTGCTGGGTGAGAGTGAGAGTGAGGGTTGAGAGTGATTTAGGGTTGAGCGTGATGAAAAGAGAAAAGAGACGTACGTACAGAGCGAAGTGCAGAAGGCGCGCGGTTGTAAACATAAAACAACATTTAACATCAGTTGTATTAAACAACTGACGTTAAAATTAATTTTTTAACGTCAGTTTTATTAACAACTGACGTTAAATATTAATATTTTTTTAAAAAACACTTTTAACGTCAGTTGTTGAATACAACTGACGTTAAAAGTGTTGTCTGTATACAATAACATTCTTCTGTAACAGTCTGTAATACTGCCTCTTCTTTTCCTCTATATTTCTATTCCTTCACAAAATGGCTCTGAGACCTGTGTTAATTGAGTGACAACAGGGCATTTCAGATAGCTAGGGATATAGGATTATTTACGTCAGCTATTTATTTAACTGAAGTAAAAATACACTTTTAACGTCAATTGTATAAACAACAGACGTTAAAAATAAATATTTTTTATTTTAAAAACACTTTTAACTTCAGTTTTATTCAACAACTGACGTTAATGCACTTTGTGAAAACAGGGCATTTCAGATAGGGATATAGGATTATTTACGTCAGCTGTTTATTTAACTGAAGTAAAAATCACACTTTTAACGTCGGTTGTATAAACAACTGACGTTAAAAATAAATATTTTTTATTTTAAAAACGCTTTTTACATCAGTTTTATTCAATCTTCCTATTCCTTCTGGCGTTTTCTTTTCTGCACGTTTATAATATATGACTGCCAGGCCAACTCCCAATGCGCCTTGGAACCTAATGCTCTTAATGATCAATTTAATTTTTTAGCAACTTACAACGCCTAGTAACTTCATCCCCTACTCCTATAAATAGCTTCCTTCCTTCCTTTAATTTTTCTGCTTCACAATATGGCCCTGCCATGGAGATTAACTTCATCACTCTTTCTTCCTATACCTAGACTTAAAGGTCTCTGTCTTAATGGTCAAAACAACTTCTGAGGTTGTGTGAATCACGTAACATGGATGGTAAGGTTGGGTGAATCACGTAATGTGATTTGCACACACCATCATCCTTCTGGAGAATCAGCAGCTACAGTTCCAAAACTTCGGCTTTGGAACCAAGTGGCTGTTCCAAGAATATTGCTGAAACAGATCGAGTGCACCATTCACTCTGCCACGGCTCCAAAGTGACTGTGGATTCAGATGGAGCATCGACTTCAAATGAGGGAGGGGATGCATTCAATGTTGGAGATTCTGAGCACAGGACTGAGAAGAAAATGATGTTGAAGCAGAAACTTTTTTATATTTTAGTGCTATATATCTTGCGGAAATTTTTTATCTTTTAAACATGTAATTGTAACTTATGAATCGCTTCAATGAGAAGAATCAATGTTGGAGATTCTGATCAGCACAGGACTAAGAAGAAAATGATGTTGAAGCAGAAACTTTTTTAATTTTAGTGCTATATATCTTGCGGATATTTTTTATCTTTTAAACATGTAATTGTAACTTATGAATCGCTTCAATGAGATACGATTTGATTATACATATATAACTTGTTTTATGTTAAGTGTTTATTTATTTTAATTTGCACAAGAATTTGTTAATTTACTAATTCAAGCTAATTAATTAAGATTAAAAATAAACTTTAAAAAAAAATAGAAATAAACTGCACTATATGGAGTGATGATCTGCGTTAAGAGTGACAACCCTGATATGACAACGAAAGAAAGATAGGAAGGAGTTGATTATTTACGTCAGTTATTTATTTAACTGAAGTAAAAATCACACTTATAACGTCAGGTTTATAAACAACTGACGTTAAAAGTTTTAATAATTTCTTGGAAAACACTTTTAACGTCAGTTCATTAAACAACTGACGCAAATAGTGATTTTATATTTACAAAACTGCCACCGCCTCACTTTTAACGTCAGTCCTTAAAACAACTGACTTTAACAGTGAATTAATTATTTACAAAACTGCCACCGCCCCCTTTTTAACGTCTAGTTTTTGGTCAACTGACGTAAACCTTTACCGTCTAATGTATATTTTCCACTAGTGAATTTCTCAGATTTCTTGTTCTTTTTTTTTCTGTGGAGAGTGTTCCGTTTCTTCTCGTTGTTTTTTTGGTTTTGTTGAGAAACTTGGAAAAAGTAGATTGAGAAGTTGGGGAGAGTCACAGCTATTGTACTCAATCGCTGTTATTTGGAATTCATTCTGTGATTTGGGGAACATTAAGAGGAATATAAAAGGAAGATCTTGTTTGGTAACCTTAATTTCTTCCCCTTGATCACTGAATTAGGAACACTATTCTTATTGGGTTTTTATTTATTTTTGTTCTTGCTAAAAATGGTTCACGTTCTTCTTGGATTGTATGCTGAGTTACTATAGGATTGGATATGATTTTTTGGTTTCATTCCCTTTGTGCTAGACCATGCGCCTGTTATGGTGATTAAGGGGTGTTTTGTTTTAGTTTGCAAGCCATATGTTTGTTGGAAGCCGTGTCTGTTAGAAGACTTGATTGAGTTCAATGCTTTATAAACTTGATTTGATAAAATTTGAAAATATGCCTTAGTTGATGAATTCCTGGGATGAGTTTTAGTCAAATGATTAAATTGTGTGCTTACGAAGAATCAAAACTCTCTAAATGATTTGTTGATTTTCAAGAATATTTTTAAATGACATTTATGTTTATCGAGGCTATCATCTAAAATTTTCATCCTTGTCATTAACTCATTATGGTGATTGCAATGTTATTAATGTAATTGATCTTTTTTTTTTTTGGGTTCTTTTTTTTATTTTCTTAATTAACAATAAATGCTAAAGTTAGTAGTTTCTCGTCAAAATGGAAATCTTTTGAAAATAATGAATCCCTTTGATTGCATAATTGATTAATTCTAAAAAATTCAAGTAAAAAGGGTAAAGTAAATATTTTCAAAGTTACTAAAAATTTGTACAAATTAATTTGGGTTACCATTTTTAATGGATGTTCTAGGGTGCCGTGGGGTTCAATCTTCATGCCTTCCCTAAACATAATCGGCTCCCGAACTCGATCTTGGTTTCAAAGGCCGTTTTTAAGGGTTTTCCAATTTTTCCTAAATTAAATAAAATTGGTGGCGACTCCATGTTCATTCTCTAAAAGAAAATGTAAGTTTTCTTTTTGGTCGCGACAACATGCATGTTATAAAAATGATTTGGGCCGTTTTTCATATAGCCACTTTGACCAAATAGCCAACCTTGATTTTTTTCCCTTTGCTTAGCCCATTTGAGCTTTATATGTAAATCTTTGTTTGTTTTTACCCAGGAGCCTTAACTTGAAAAACAATGTTTCTACCCAAACCTTAGTGGATAGGAGAGCATTGAATTATTGTGAGTGAGTTTGACATAAGTGTGGGGGAGAATATTGTGCTCATATGTTGGTGAAAGGAAGGAATGGTTACCAAAAAAAAAGAAGAAAAAAAATAAATGCGAAAAAAATGAAAAATGTTATGAAATACTTAGAAAAATAAAGTGGTGCTTTGAAAGAAAAGAAGGTGAAGGAAGTCCAAAAGATAGAGGTGGGAAACGGGTTGTATGCAAATACATGGTTCTTTAAAGTAATTGTTGCTCTTCTATTTCCTTTGGTGCTAGCTTGTTTATCCTTTCTTATCCTTCCCATTTACCTTGGTCACATTACATCCTAAATAAAGTCCCTTTGGTTTATGCATGTTGTGAATTGAGGATGAATGATTGAGATGAAAATAAAACTTGAAGTTGCATGGTTTTGATGTGTAAAATTGAGCGGTACACTTACCTACATAAATTTGAGTGATCGAGTGAAATTGCCCTTCCTGTGAGTAGTTGGGTGTCCAATAGTTCTTTCTTAATTGAATTAACCATGTTCTTTAACTTCTCAAGTGTGGAAATATTGGAGCACCATTGTTATGATTTCTTCTTTGGAATATTCTTGGATGTGAACTAGTATAAGGTGATTCTTTTGTTTTAGGATTTCTTACATGGTTGGGTGGTTGATTGCTTTGTTATTGTTAAGTTAGGGTGTCCCTTGAGTCGATGTTTGCTTGGTCTGTTGTCCTTGGTGTTTTGTGTGTTAGTTTGGGTTATTTTTGCTTGGGGACAAGCAAAGTTTAAGTTTGGGGTATTTTGATAATCCGTTGGCTTATCATGTTTTAGCAATTATTGTAGAGTGGATTTCATCAATTAAATTTTGTTGAATGCTTGATTTAACCCAAATTAGACTTTGTTTTTCTATTTTGGTTATTTTAGAGTCAATGTTTGAATTTAATTAATTTTAATTAGATTTTAGTTAATTTCCTAATGTTATTATTATTTTGATTTTTAGGAAAGATTGACAAGAAGAATGATAATTAAAAATCAGCTCCAATTAGGTACACGCTAGCATGAACCTGTTAAGAAGCTACAGTCACAATTTTTGGGTGATTGGATCTCAATTGGAAATTGAAGATATGCCCTTAATTTGATAAGCCACATTATTTGAAAAAAGAATAGAATAGATCAGTTGAAGACTTAGTCAAAACTCAATGTTATATGGTTGTTAATGAGACAAAATTTACTTGGCCCCACTTGATATCCTAACTTTGGATTTGCCCAAGGTTCACGTGATCAAAAAGATATGCTGATGGGCCATACTTAAACATGCCTAATTGAATGAGGAGATTTGGAAATCAAGCAATTGTGATTTACTTTCAATCACACACAAAAGGTATATGGGGGGAAAATAGACGCTAAGAGATTTTGTTTCTAATGGATTTGGAGCAGCTTACAAAAGCCAGGGATGGAGCGCCGCAACATAGAAGAAAAAAGTGCAAAACAGAAGAGGAGAGACACAGTAGCCGTACAGTGTGAAAATAACAGTAGCCGCATAGGAAAAAAATATAGAGAGAACTATACAATTTTGAGGAGGAGAAAAAGGAGCAATCATGAGAGTTGAAGCTGACGAGTAGATACTCATGATAAATATCTTGCCTTCATCTTCTGTCGGAGTTTTTCCTATTTCTATTATGTCTAGCTAATTTTCTTTTGTTAGAGGTAGATGGAACTGCCTAGATAACTTGTTTTGATTCTGGATAATTACTTGTTCTTGTTTGTTTAATTTCAAGAGTTTATTCACTAGTTGCATGCTTATCTATTGTATGAATTTGCAATTGGGAAATTCGAGTTCATAATCACTGTTTGTGAATAAAGATTTGCGCGTGTTATTTAGGAATAAGAACACAACCAAATTAATTTTTTTGAGTGGAAATCTTTCTTATTGCTTCTGCTATTTATCTAATACTCAAGGAATTGAATTAGTAATTTAGACAGAAATGTTTATTCACCTAAGGATTTAGGGGATAAATTACAAAACTCAGTTTCTTGAAATTGGATAAACTGCTCAAGTTAATTCACAGGAATGAATAGGTAAGACAGACAGGGAAATCGATCCTCTAACAATTTTTTCTTTGATTATTAAAAACCAATTTTGTGTTTTATTTTCTCACTTGAAAAATACCAAAAATATTTTCTGTTCTTTGTTAGGTTGTTGTTCTTACTTATTGGTGAAAGTCACTTTCAAACCATTCGGTTGCTCAAACGAAGTTGAGTTGGTACATTAGTAGTTAACGCTTCAATCCCTGAGGATGATTTTTTTTTATTACTACAAAGCGATTTGGTGCATGATCAGCCTCTGGCTCATCTAGTTTTATGGCTAATATGACCAGGGTTTTGTGCTAATTATATCTCATTTTCACCTAAATTAGACTTGATTGTCCTTAAGCAACATTTTGAGTCGTTTGAGTAGTTTTAGGTTAATTTAGCCAGTTTGTAGTCAAATAAAGCACTTATGACTATTTTATTGATTTCAGGTTAACTTAGTAGTTAAGGGAATAAAGAATTAGGGAAATTTCAAGTCTGGAGTTGTTCGCCTCGCGAGAGTCTTCTCGCCACGTGAACCTGAAAGCCAGCTGAACAGCAAAAATGTCATCCTCTCTGGTTCGCCCCGTGAACAACACCTCGCCTCGCGACCCTGATAGCTGACTGTTCCAGAGAAATGCAACCCATTCTGTGTCGCCTCATGGATCCATGTCTCGCCTCGCGAGACTGAAGACCAGAAGCCATGACTCTTCCATTCCTCGCCACGCGAGAAGTACTTCGCCCCACGAGAAGACCAAACGTTGCAGACTGTTCATGATATTCGCCTCACGAGTGAGGGTTCGCCTCGCGAGTGGGCGCAGTTTCTAAATATTATAAATTGCTGTTCTGGGCAGATTGGAAGAACTTTTGCTTCTCCATTGTTTTTACATATTTTCTGTGTGTTTCATTTTTCCATGGAGAACTAATTTTCTTAGATTAGTTTACTGTAATCGATTTCCATCACACTTGAGGTTCTTGTAATTCCTGTTTTGTATGTTTTTCCCTTTTCAATGCTATGCTATATATTTCTGTTTGCTTAATTCAGGAGTGTATAGTGTTGTGTTGATTTATTTCGGTGATGTTATGTTCCTATATTTAATCGCGTTTGCTTAATTCGCGTGTGTTCAATTCGTGTTCGCTTAGTTCACGAAGGGCTTAACCCCGTTTGCTTAATTCGGGAATAGGAACATATATATGTAGTAGTGATTCCGCTTGTTAATTGTTGCTACAACCGGGAGGGGATTAGAATCTTCTTAGGGCATGGAATTTACATGAACCGATGATAGTTGGGAAATCGAAAACAGTAGATTAATCGTTTTTAGCTATTTGATAATCCTTTAAACTGCTCTGTTTTATTGCTCTGTAGAAGCGATATCCGAGTTGTCGCTTCCTAAACTACAGTTTTATAAACCCACTCGCTTTTTGGCGCGTGCGCGACAGCGCGACCAAAAATTGGCGCCGTTGTCAGGGACTCTTGTTTGTTATTTTCGCATTTTTTTCTTCTTTTTCGTTTTTGTTTTGAATTGGTCTGGCTACTAGGTCTACTTGTCCTGAATTATGTGATTTTGATCCTGAAATTGGAAGAACATTGCACACACGCCGTAGAGAAATTCGGGCTAGTACTAGTAGTGATTCTAATTCTAAAACTGTTTAGTAGTCTTGCAGGTGAGGATCCACACAAGCATTTGAAGGAATTCCAGGTTGTCTGCTCTACAACCTTGAGACCAGAGGGAGTAACTGAGGATCACATCAAGCTGAAAGCTTTCCCGGTCTCACTGCAGGGAGCTGCAAGGGACCGGCTGTTATATCTTGAGCCAAACTCTATTACTACCTGGAACGATTTGAAGAAGGTTTTCTTAGAGAGATATTTTCCTGCCTCCAGAGCTGTATCAATCAGGAAGGAAATATGTGGCATCAGACAAGGAAATGAGTCATTGGCTGAATATTGGGAGAGATTCAAGCAGTTGATATCCAGTTGCCCTCAGCATCAGATCTCCGAGCAGCTTCTTATCCAGTATTTTTATGAAGGGCTACTACCGATGGATAGAAATATTTTGGATGCTGCTAGTGGGGGAGCACTTGTTGACAAGACTCCAGCTGCTGCCAAGCAATTAATTGAAAATATGTCACTGAACTCCCAGCAGTTTACAACCAGAAGAAATTATGTTGAGACAAGAGGTGTGCATCAGGTCCATAGTTCTTCTTCCAACCAGGCCCGTGATGATAGAATTGATAGGCTCACTTCTTTGGTGGAGAAATTGGCAATGGATAGGGTTCAGCCGGCAATGTTGTGTGACATGTGCAACTCTCCTGAACACCCGTTTGATGCATGCCCCATTCTGAAGGAAGGGTCAGTTACTGAATTGTCTCAGGCTTATGTAGTCCATCCTTACAATCAAGGCAACAGTCAGAACCGGTACAACACTCCTGACCTCTCCACAAATAGGTACCATCCCAACTAGAGGAATCATCCTAATCTTCGGTATGGGAACTCATCCCAACAACAACCGATGGCAGCACCTCAGAATACTCCTCAAGTGACCACTTCTGCACATTCCGAACCTTCCCTAGAGGACATGGTCAAGCAATTGGCTGCAAATAATCTCCAGTTTCAGCAGCAAGCACGGACTAGTATTCAGACTTTGAACACACAGATTGGACAGATTGGACAGTTTCAGCAGCGGACGGATGCTACCATTCAAGCTTTGCAGACACAGATTGGACAGCTTGCCACTTCCATAAACAACATACAGCAAGCTCAAGGATCAAGTCAACTGCCTGCACAAACAATGATAAATCCCAATGTCTCCAATCCTAATGTGAGTGCCATTTCTCTGAGATCTGGAAAAGTTGTTGAGGCAGCCTCTAGAAAAGATGAAGAAACTGTTGAGGTAACTCCTGAGCCTACTGTTATTGTTGAAGCTGAGAAAGTGTACATACCACCGATCCCCTTCCCACAGAGAGTGCAGAAAAATAAGAAGATTGGTGGGGAAGACAAGGAGAGGGAAATTTTAGATGTGTTCAGAAAGGTAGCTGTGAATATTCCCCTTCTAGATGTGATCAAGCAGGTGCCTAGGTATGCTAAATTTCTGAAGGATTTAAGCACCAACAAGAGAAGGTTGAAGAGTAATGAGAGAGTTAATTTGGGAAGAAATGTTTCAGCTCTTATCCAGTCTAAGCCTGCACCAGAAAGAGTTACTGTTTCAGTCCCCACTCAGGCACTACCACAGAAGTGCAAGGATCCAGGCACTTTTACTATTCCATGCACTATTGGGGACAACAGATTTGAAAATTTCATGTTCGAGTTGGGAGCCTCCATAAATGTCATGCCCACCTCTATTTTCAATAACCTTGATCTTGGTCCCTTGCAGTATACAGGTCTCACTATCCAGTTGGCCAACAGGACCAGTGCCCGCCCCATGGGAATGGTAGAAGATGTGCTGGTACAAGTTGATGAGTTGATCTTCCCTGCTGACTTCTACATCCTGGACATGGAAGGAGAGACAAATTCAAGTAGATCACCAATAATCTTGGGCAGACCATTCATGAAGACAGCTAAGACTAAGTTTGATGTTAATGATGGGACTATGTCTATGGAGTTTGGTGATATTGTGGCAAAGTTCAACATCTTTGATGCTATGAAACATCCATTGGAGGAGCACTCTGTTTTCCAATTAGAGTTGCTTTCTGAGATTATTGATGACACACATGAGGACCTTATTTATGATTTTCCATTTATTTCTGGATTTGATGATATATATTCATGTACTGACTGTACTGACACTAACCCGTGTGCTGTTTGTGCTGAGTTTCTTGATTCAACTTTGCAGGGTGATAGTGTGAGTGAAGCTGTCTGTTCAGCCGAAGTTCTTGACATCATGGCTACTCCAAATGTACCATCCATTGAGCAGCCACCCTCCTCAGAGCTCAAGCCACTTCCTGGGAACCTGAAGTATGCTTACTTGGAGACGAATGAACAACTTCCAGTCATTATTTCCTCCAGCCTTGACTCTGACCAGGAAGCTAAACTCTTGGAAGTTCTGAAGAAGCATAAGAAGGCGATTGGGTGGACCTTGGCTGACATTCCAGGAATTAGCCCCTCCAGATGTATGCATAGAATTATGTTGGAGGAGGGGGCTAAACCAGTTAGACAGGCCCAAAGGCGGCTCAATCCATTGATTCTGGATGTGGTGAAGAAAGAGGTGACTAAACTTCTGCAGGCGGGTATCATATACCCCATCTCTGATAGTACTTGGGTAAGTCCAGTGCAAGTTGTACCCAAGAAGTCCGGTCTCACAGTGGTAAGAAATGATAATAATGAGCTTGTACCCACTAGAGTCCAAAATAGCTGGCGAGTCTGTATAGATTATAGGAAGTTGAACCAGGCCACCAGAAAGGATCACTTTCCTTTGCCGTTCATAGATCAGATGCTGGAACGGCTGGCTGGTAAATCTCATTACTGTTTTCTTGATGGCTTTTTCAGGTACTTCCAGATCCATATTGCCCCAGGGATCAGGAAAAGACCACTTTCACGTGCCCCTTCGGTACGTTTGCCTGTAGGAGGATGCCATTTGGCCTTTGTAATGCCATTTAAGTTTGGGGTATTTTGATCAGCCTCTGTCTCATCTAGTTTTATGGCTAGTATGACCAGGGTTTTGTGCTAATTATATCTCATTTTCACCCAAATTAGACTTGATTGTCCTTAAGCAACATTTTGAGTCGTTTGAGTAGTTTTAGGTTAATTTAGCCAGTTTGTAGTCAAATAAAGCACTTATGGCTATTTTATTGATTTCAGGTTAACTTAGTAGTTAAGGGAATAAAGAATCAGGGAAATTTCAAGTATGGAGTTGTTCGCCTCGCGAGACTCTTCTCGCCACGCGAACCTGAATGCCAGCTGAACAGCAAAAATGTCATCCTCTCTGGTTCGCCCCGCGAACAACACCTCGCCTCGCGACCCTGATAGCTGATTGTTCCAGAGAAATGCAACCCGTTCTGTGTCGCCTCGCGGATCCATGTCTCGCCTCGCAAGACTGAAGACCAGAAGCCATGACTCTTCCATTCCTCACCGCGTGAGAAGTACTTCGCCCCGCGAGAAGACCAAACGTTGCAGACTGTTCATGATATTCGCCTCGCGAGTGAGGGTTCGCCTCACGAGTGGGCGCAGTTTCTGAATATTATAAATTGTTGTTTTGGGCAGATTGGAAGAACTTTTTCTTCTCCATTGTTTTTACATATTTTCTGTGTGTTTCGTTTTTCCATGGAGAACTAATTTTCTTAGATTAGTCTATTGTAATCGATTTCCATCACACTTGAGGTTCTTGTAATTCATGTTTTGTATGTTTTTCCTTTTCAATGCTATGCTATATATTTCTGTTTGCTTAATTCATGAGTGTATAGTTTGGTGTTGATTTATTTCATGATGTTATGTTCCTATATTTAATCGCGTTTGCTTAATTCTCGTGTGTTCAATTCATGTTCACTTAGTTCACGAATGGCTTAACCCCGTTTGCTTAATTCGGGAATAGGAACATATATCTGTAGTAGTGATTTCGCTTGTTAATTGTTGCTACAACCGGGAGGGGATTAGAATCTGCTTAGGGCTTGGAATTTACATGAATCGATGATAGTTGGGAAATCGAGAACAGTAGATTAATCGTTTTTAGCTATTTGATAATCCTTTAAACTGCTCTGTTTTTGCATTGTTTTCCATTTGAAATTAAGACCAAACCCCCCCAAAAAACTGACTTTTGTGGTAAATAACAAGTCAAGAGTCCTTGAGAGACGATATCCGAGTTGTTGCTTCCTAAACTACAGTTTTATAAACCCGCTCGCTTTTTGGCGCGTGCGCGACAGCGCGACCAGTACACTTGCCAATTTTACTCAACACCCACTGAACTAAGGCTTTACATAAATGCACACACAGTGATATAGAAAGGTAAATTAAGCAGAAAACAAAGAAAACAGATACAGTAAGTAATACAAGAAGCACAGCTTAGAGGTTTTTTCTCTCTACTTCAATGTAATGTATAAACCTAGTCACTAAAAAATTTAAAAGAAAAGAGGCACAAGTGATTTCTCTCACAAATACAAACAATTGTAGAGAGAAAATTAAACCTAGTCACAGAGCCAAAAAAATCGCAGTCAAGCTCAAAAGAAAACAAATAATCGCAGAACTCAGACAAACTGTAACAAACTCATAGATAATAACCTAATCAAAGAAAGAAACACGAGGCGGCGTGATGGGAGACGAGTTGAGTTAGGGCTTAGGAAAGGGACAATGGAAGAAGACGAAGAAGAAGAAGAAGAAGAAGAGAGAAGAAAGAAGAAAGAAGAAATTGCAAGCAGAAGAAGAGAAGAAATGGAGATGCGAGAGAGAAGAGAGAAAAGAACTCACCAGAGAGAAGAGAGACTCACGGTGGTTGTGAGTTTGTGCGTCGCCGTCATGAGGGAGAAGAAGACAAAGCCGTGCCGGGAAATCAACATTGCTAGCAATAAAAATCAGACCCAGCAGCAATATGAGTGAGTGGCACGACGCCTAGGGGAGGGAGAGTGGCAGACACTGCGACGTAGCGGGAGTGTGAGATGGTCGCCGCCCAAACTTGCCCAAGCAGCCATCGCGAAAATTAGGGGTTCACTCTGAGAATGAGCATGAGGGTGGGTTCCATGTAATAGCGAGTTATTTGAAAGTAGACTTTCTACATCAGTCACAAAAGTAACCGCTGTAGAAAGTCAAGACTCAGACTCTATTTATTACAAAAATGCCACCGTGTAATTTTCTACAACGGTTCCTTCTACAATCGATGTAGAAAATCATTCCCAGAGTTCATTTTATTACAAAAATGCCACCGCACTACTTTCCACAACGGTTTCAATGCAACCGATGTAGAATCCGCGATGTAAAAATCATATTTTCCACTAGTGTGTTCAAAGTGAAAGTGATAACTAAAAAATTTAAGATAAGAGCATTGATCCGTTTACCCATTGCACGTGCTAACAGCTTTCCTAAATAAATGGGGAACGGTTTCAAGCTGTTTAGCTTGTTGACGTTGGAGAATGAAGAAAGCGGGCTCTGGAGGTTATTGGCGGATGATCATGGAAGACGTACCTAAATTATAGGGATGGTTTGTTAGACATGGTTAGCCGTTGTAATCTAGTTGGTTCAAGTTGGCCACTGAGTGCATGATGCTAAAATGTAGGAAATTGTGGCCAATAGGGACAATTTTGCACTGTTGGTGTAAGCCCTAGAGGCCAATGTATTTCTTTAGACTTACATTTATATCTTGCTATTTTATATATATATGATATGAGGCATTCCAGTTTATTGTGTTACTTGTTTAAACATAATAACGTCCTTAGAATAGAAATCTCAGTTGAATAGAATATCAAGTATATGACTTGATCGTGAGACACTATTGAACAATGAAATCCTATTCTTAAATATCCGTAGTCGAGTATTTTATTAATAAGGACAATAATAATACAATTGAGACTATTATGTGTGCAGACTGATGACCATATCTCACGGGTCATGGATATGAGATATCGAGTCGACACATAGGTACACATTAGAGTAATGATGTACTGGATTGACCCACCATGAGAACACTACATGGAGCGTTATGTGAGTGTCATAAGTAGTTCTCATAGTGACAATGGTGCATACAATCCTTCGACCTGAAATCACTACAATCCCTACATGAGGAGTTGTGTGCTTTAATATCGTCAAACGTCATCTGTAATAGGATGATTATAAAGACGGTCATTGGGCATACCACGAGCCATGCAGAGGGATGTGAGTGACCTAGATGGAATTTGTCCCTCCTACATGACAGGAGTAATATTCTTGTGGCCCCCGATAGAGTGAGACTGTAAAACGCATGGCCATGCTGAAATGAGTCAATATGAGATATTGACCTCATTTGTTGTTAAGTCTACTTGGGTATCAGGGAACATGATATTGAACTATACAAGGGTGACACATTCTATGACTTGTGTTCAATATAGATATATGGACAAAGGGATAATAATGCACATGAATATTTGTCACAGAAAGGTTTCGTCAAATCATCGACTTTCTCACTACTTAGGTAGCAGTGATGTATTGCTAGATACCGCTCACTTTTTTGTAATATTAAATGGGATTTAATGTTACTACTAACGTTTTGGGAACCTATAGGGTCACACACATAAGAGCGGATTAAAAGAAGCATTAAAAGGAGAGTTGGACTTTCCTATTGGGCCTAGCGCATAGTACATGGGATTAGGTCAAGTGCTGCTCACTAACTCACTTAAGGAGGCGCTACTATAAGTAGAACACTTAAGTTGTTGTGCACACACGGTTGATAACCTAGCCGCACAAAAGGAGTAAGAGTGAACAGTAAGTCTCGGTTTTGAAGCTAGCACTGTAAGACAGAGACGCTTCAGGTTCGTGAAGTTGGACGTTCACGGAGTCCGCTCGTGTGGATACCTCTAGAGACACCGTTCGTGCGGTGTTCGTGATAGACAAATTTCAACCAACAGCCATCGCTTCAAGAGGTAAACTTTTTAATCATGAATCATGACCATTCGCAAGGATCCTTCGATGGGAATTTTTCCGCTGCGTTTTATTTTGTTTTATATGCAAATTCCCAACAGTGGTATCAGAGACGCTTGCGAAACCATGATTCTGTTACGTGGTTTATCTGTTATGTATGATAACATGTTTATAATGTGAATCAGTTTTCTGAAAATTGTTTTTGAAAATCGTTTGCATCTGGTTTGCGAAACCTTGTTTCTGTGATTTTCGTATGTATATGATATATACGTCTATTGCATGTTTGTGTATGTATGTGATATGTACGTTGGTTCTGAATCCTTATTATGTTTTGCGATGGCGTCAAATGTTGATGTTAAACATGATTGTTTTCAGTTCTGTGTT
The DNA here is from genome assembly GCA_030762895.1 of Sophora flavescens. Taxonomy (NCBI): domain Eukaryota; kingdom Viridiplantae; phylum Streptophyta; class Magnoliopsida; order Fabales; family Fabaceae; genus Sophora; species Sophora flavescens. Next base: position 68,394,854 of record CM061069.1, on the reverse strand, counting down.
GGCGGCATTAAGGGGTTTCAGACATGAAAAGTTCATGTTGTTGCGGCTGAGGTTCCAAGTGTTGAAACCGTAGCCGCCGTTCTTGCAACGTGAAGTGTTCACGGGCCTTGCGGTTTTAGGGTTGAAAGGTTGACGCCCTAGCCACCAAGGAAGCGAGGCACGCTTCGGAGAGAAAATTTTTCTTCGGGGCGCTGCCCCGCACCCCGTAAGGGGTGGCCTCCCCTTGACCCCGCCCGCTGACCGGGCAGCGGGAACCCCGTGCTACCTCTGCGTAGTGTGTAACTTCAAAATTCAAATTTTGAAAATTTTATGTCACCATTTAATATTTATATCAATTACAATAAATGTGATTTGTTACAATAAATGTGATTTATATAAATGTGATTTATATCAATTACAATAAATGTGATTTGTTACAATAAATGTGATTTATATCAAATACAATAAATGTGATTTGTAGTAACAACAATTGTAATAAATGTGATTTATAGTAACATCAATTATAATAAATGTGATTTGTTATATATATGTTACGTTTTCAAAATTCAGATTTTGAAATATCTAATTAATGAAATTAATAATAATAATAATTGTGTATTATTATTGGTTGTTACTATTTATTTGGTGATGTATGGTGAATGGTTATGGCCTTAGTCCTTTTATCTTTTGGTTTATATTTTGAAATACGGCCTGTGTGCCGTGCCTTTCTCTTATATTCCATATGTATCTTCTTTTCTCATCTCACTCCCCTCATATGAAAATGAGGTTTCTGTTTATGTAATGTAATGATGGAGACAAGAAGACGTTATCACGTGGGAGATCTTGCTTGGAGAAGCTTGGACGCTCCTAGGTTTTTGTTTAGATTCTCTCATTGGCTTGTGAGAATCAATGCGTTAGGGGCCATAACCATATCACATTTATTTACCTTATGTATGTATATAGTATGTTAAAAGAGTTTAACTAATATATGTATGAGATGCATATATGTAAATAATAAGTTAAAGAGTTTAACAAATGATGAGATCAAACTTTAAACAAATCCCTCAAAAGGAAATATTAAGTCACACTTAAAGGCCTTCCGATGCATGGCATTCGTCAAGACTATGATCGATTAAGTGTGGGTCAGCCAAAGCGGGGTACCTTTATCTATAATAGTAAGGCGCGATGGGACAAATGTAATGTTCAACTGTTATCCATTGGGTCTGACTTAACTAAGCAACTTCAATAGGATTAAAAGGCTTAGAGGCTCATAAGTTGGGCTTTAGTCCATGTGATGGATTAGAATAAGAGTTATTCACCCAACTGTCCAAGAGTTGCATGAGATGCAATCGAAAAGTGTTTCCTACCTAAATAACCGAATTTTAAGTGATCAACCAAAGCTGACTTAAAGCTAGGTGAAATATGGATCTTGGCCCACTAGAAAATCTTCCAACGGGATTTTTCGAATCAATGATGAGGGTCATTGTTTTGAGTAAAATAGTGGGAGGCGTATTTAATTAAAGACCTAATTAAATAACTTCATGGCATGATACTTATACTTTGCATATTTATCTCTGTAGATTACCATGGCATCAAACACATCAAGTAACCTGTCATTGCGATCCGTCCTTGAGAAGGACAAACTATCCGGAACGAATTTTCTGGACTGGTACAGAAACTTGAGGATTGTCCTCAAACATGAGAAAAAGCTGTATGTTCTTGAGGAACCTATTCCTGAGGAGCCACCGGCTTCAACTGCTCCTACGGCTGACAGAGATGCTTATAAGAAGCATCATGATGACGCCTTAGAAGTTGGTTGTCTTATGCTTGCTACCATGACCTCTGAGCTGCAAAAGCAACATGAGACCATGGAGGCGTACGATATGATCGTGCACCTCAAGCTTCTCTACCAAGAGCAAGCAAGGCATGATCGGTTCGAAGTTTCCAGAGCCCTTTTCCAGTGTAAATTGGCAGAAGGGAGCCCTGTGAGTCCTCATGTACTCCAGATGATCGGGTACATTGAGAATCTCGAGAGACTGGGATTTCCTTTAGGCCAAGAGTTGGCCACCGACTTGGTTCTGCAATCGTTGCCTGAGAGCTATAGTCAGTTTGTCATGAACTTCAATATGAATGATCTTGACAAACCTTTGCCAGAATTGTTGAGCATGTTAAGAACTGCTGAACAAAATATTAACAAAGGAAAGGGGAAGGCCATTTTGATGGTCCAGGCTGGAAATAGCAAGAAGCAGCCCAAGAAGCCCAAGAACAAACAAAAGGGCAAGGGCAAAGGCAAGGGCAAGGCCATCAACAAGATCAAGCCCAATACTTCTGGCTTGAAGCCTGTGGGTGGTGTGGCTAAGGAAGGCAATTGCTTCCACTGTGGTCGGACCGGACATTGGAAGAGGAACTATCCAAAATACCTGGAAGAGATCAAGAAGAAGAAAGGAAGTGAGACTTCCGCTTCAGGTATGTTTGTTATAGAAGTCAATTTATCTACTTCTACATCATGGGTATTAGATACTGGATGTGGTTCTCACATTTGTACAAATGTGCAGGACCTAGACAGGAGTAGGCCATTGACAAAGGGCGAAGTCGATCTACGAGTCGGAAATGGATCAAAAGGTTGCTGCTTTAGCTGTAGGGACTTATGTATTGACTTTGCCCACTGGGCTTACTATTCAGTTAGAGAACTGTTATTTTGTGCCTGCAATTAGCAGGAATATCATTTCCGTTTCTTGTTTGGACAAGATTGGTTTTTCTTTTATAATAAAGAACAAAAGTTGTTCTATTTATTTGGATGATATTTTCTATGCTAGTGCACACATGAGTAATGGACTTTATGTCCTTGATCTTGAAATGCCCATCTATAACATAAATACTAAGAGGTTCAAACCAAATGAATTGAACCCGTCTTATCTTTGGCATTGTCGTTTAGGCCATATAAATGAGAAGCGCATTTCGAAGCTCCATAAAGATGGACTCTTGGACTCATTTGATTATGAATCATATGAGATATGTGAGTCTTGTTTATTGGGAAAGATGACTAAAGCTCCATTCACCAGCAAAGGTGAAAGAGCTAACGATCTTTTGGGTCTTATACATAGCGATGTATGCGGACCCCTAAACACATTAGCTAGAGGTGGTTTTCAGTACTTCATCACATTTACTGATGATTTCAGTAGATATGGATTTGTGTATCTTATGAAACATAAATCGGAATCCTTTGAAAAGTTCAAGGAATTCAAAAATGAGGTACAAAACCAACTTGGTAAAAATATTAAAGCTCTTCGATCAGATCGAGGTGGTGAATATTTGAGCCTAGAGTTTGATGATCATCTGAAAGAGTGTGGGATTTTATCTCAACTCACTCCACCTGGAACACCACAATGGAATGGTGTTTCTGAGAGGAGAAATCGAACCTTGTTGGACATGGTTCGTTCTATGATGAGTCATGCAAACCTTCCAAACTCTTTCCGGGGACATGCTCTATTAACAGCAGCTTTTACACTTAACCGTGTTCCATCCAAAACGGTAGAAAAGACGCCATATGAGATATGGACTGGTAGACGACCCAGCATGTCTTTTATGAAGATTTGGGGTTGTGAAGCATATGTAAAACGTCAAGTTTCTAATAAGCTTGATCCCAAATCTGATAAATGCTTCTTTGTGGGGTATCCCAAAGAAACCAAGGGATACCAATTCTATAATCCTTCCGAAGGCAAAGTGTTTGTCGCACGGACTGGTGTATTCCTAGAAAAAGAGTTTATCTCCATAGGAACCAGTGGGAGGAAGATAGAACTTGAAGAAATTCAAGAATCACAGAGTAGTGACCTACCATTGGTGGAACATGAGCAACCTTCACAGAATACTGTGGAGGAACAACCCGCTCCAGTAGCACAAGACCAGCGTAGGTCTAACAGGATACGTCACCAGCCTGAGAGATATGGATTTCTCATGACTCCACAAGGTGATGTATTGCTCATGGATCAAGATGAGCCTGTGATAAGGGGGCCATCACTGGCCCGAGAAGGTCGAGGCCATGAAATCTGAGATGGATTCCATGTACACCAACCAGGTATGGACCTTGGTAGAGCCACCTGAAGGGGTAAAACCCATAGGGTGCAAGTGGGTTTTCAAAAAGAAAACTGACATGGATGGTAAGGTACACACCTTTAAGGCGCGATTGGTCGCTAAGGGTTTCAAGCAATTTCATGGTGTCGACTATGATGAGACCTTTTCACCTGTTGCGATGCTTAAATCCGTCCGGATCTTACTTGCCATTGCTGCATACCATGATTATGAGATATGGCAGATGGATGTCAAAACTGCCTTCCTTAATGGAAAGCTTCTTGAGGATGTGTACATGACACTACCTGAAGGCTTTGACATTTCAGAGGTTGCCGGAAAGGTATGTAAATTGCATCGATCAATCTATGGATTGAAGCAAGCTTCCAGAAGTTGGAACCTTCGTTTTGATGATGCTGTAAGACAGTACGGATTCATCAAAAATGAAGATGAACCTTGTGTCTACAAGAAGGTTAGTGGGAACATTGTTGTTTTTCTGGTGTTATATGTAGATGACATATTACTCATTGGAAATGACATCCCTACACTACAAAATGTAAAGACATGGTTAGGGAATTGCTTCTCTATGAAAGATTTGGGTGAAGCTACCTATGTATTGGGGATCAGGATTTATAGGGATAGATCGCTGAAATTGCTTGGCCTAAGTCAGAGTACATACATAGACAAAGTGTTGAGACGCTTTAACATGCATGAATCCAAGAAAGGACTATTGCCTATGTCACATGGTATATGCCTGTCAAAGGCACAATCCCCTTCCACTCAAGAGGATAGGGATCGTATGAGTAAGATTCCATATGCATCCGCAATTGGATCTATCATGTATGCGATGTTATGTACTCGACCAGATGTATCGTATGCTTTAAGCATATGAGCAGGTACCAGTCTGATCCCGGTGAAAGTCACTGTTCTGCTGTCAAGAACATCCTTAAGTACTTGAGAAAAACTAAGGATTCGTTCTTGGTATATGGAGGCGAGGAAGAGCTTGCTGTAATAGGTTACACTGATGCTAGCTTCCAGACCGATAAGGATGATTCCAGATCGCAATCTGGTTATGTGTTCTGCCTGAATGGCGGGGTCATAAGTCGGAAGAGTTCAAAGCAGGAGACAGTTGCCGATTCTACTACAGAGGCTGAGTATATTGCCGCCTCCAATGCAGCAAAGGAGGCTGTTTGGATCAGGAAGTTCATTGCTGAACTTGGTACGGTTCCAAGTATTGTGGACCCCATTGATCTCTATTGTGATAACAATGGGGCCATTGCACAAGCCAAGGAACCTAGATCTCATCAGCGATCCAAACATACTTAGGCGCTTCCATCTCATTCGAGAGATTGTCGATAGAGGAGATGTGAAAATATGCAGAGTACCAACGCTTGATAACGTTGCAGACCCACTTACGAAACCTCTTGCTCAACAGAAGCATGAAGGTCACACTAGATCGATGGGCATTATATTGATGCCTGATTGGCTCTAGTGCTAGTGGGAGATTGTTGGTGTAAGCCCTAGAGGCCAATGTATTTCTTTAGACTTACATTTGTATCTTGCTATTTTATATATATATATGATATGAGGCATTCCAGTTTATTGTGTTACTTGTTTAAACATAATAACGTCCTTAGAATAGAAATCTCAGTTGAATAGAATATCAAGTATATGACTTGATCGTGAGACACTATTGAACAATGAAATCCTATTCTTAAATATCCGTAGTCGAGTATTTTATTAATAAGGACAATAATAATACAATTGAGACTATTATGTGTGCAGACTGATGACCATATCTCACGGGTCATGGATATGAGATATCGAGGCGACACATAGGTACACATTAGAGTAATGATGTACTGGATTGACCCACCATGAGAACACTACATGGAGCGTTATGTGAGTGTCATAAGTAGTTCTCATAGTGACAATGGTGCATACAATCCTTCGACCTAAAATCACTATGATCCCTACATGAGGAGTCGTGTGCTTTAATATCGTCAAACGTCATCTGTAATAGGATGATTATAAAGACGGTCATTGGGCATACCACGAGCCATGCAAAGGGATGTGAGTGACCTAGATGGAATTTGTCCCTCCTACATGACAGGAGTAATATCTGTGGGCCCCCTGATAGAGTGAGACTGTAAAACGCATAGCCATGCTGAAATGAGTCAATATGAGATATTGACCTCATTTGTTGTTAAGTCTACTTGGGTATCAGGGAACATGATATTGAACTATACAAGGGTGACACATTCTATGACTTGTGTTCAATATAGATATATGGACAAAGGGATAATAATGCACATGAATATTTGTCACAGAAAGGTTTCGTCAAATCACTGACTTTCTCACTACTTAGGTAGCAGTGATGTATTGCTAGATACCGCTCACTGTTTGTAATATTAAATGGGATTTAATGTTACTACTAACGTTTTGGGAACCTATAGGGTCACACACATAAAAGCGGATTAAAAGAAGCATTAAAAGGAGAGTTGGACTTTCCTATTGGGCCTAGCGCATAGTACATGGGCTTAGGTCAAGTGTTGCTCACTAACTCACTTAAGGAGGCGCTACTATAAGTAGAACACTTAAGTTGTTGTGCACACACGGTTGATAACCTAGCCACACAAAAGGAGTAAGAGTGAACAGTAAGTCTCGGTTTTGAAGCTAGCACTGTAAGACAGAGACGCTTCAGGTTCGTGAAGTTGGACGTTCACGGAGTCCGCTCGTGTGGATACCTCTAGAGACACCGTTCGTGCGGTGTTCGTGATAGACGAATTTCAACCAACAGCCATCGCTTCAAGAGGTAAACTTTTTAATCATGAATCATGACCATTCGCAAGGATCCTTCGATGGGAATTTTTCCGCTGCGTTTTATTTTGTTTTATACGCAAATTCCCAACATGCACAGTGTTCGAGTTGTAGCCTATAAATACCAGTTGTAAATATTGTATTAGACACATCAATACAATCAAACACATTTTTATGCATATTTTCTATTGCTCCTAATTTACTTTCGTGAATTTAGTTTAGTTATTTTCACCTTCCACACTAAACACTCTTTGGAGTAGTTTAGGAACCCGTAAGTCAGGAGGCAGAATCCCCCTTCTAACGTTATTCGACTGATAAGGGAATCATTGTTATTTGAAGTTAGTCGAGATCACGGCTAATTTTAGTTCACTAGATAACAATTTTGGCACACCCGACGGGACCAGTGAAGGTGAGCATATTGGGAAGTTTGGCTCTCGGTAAGCTGTGTTGATGGAGTTAGAATCAGTCAATGATGATAGATTTATGGCTCTTGATAACATTCGGTGAAATAAGCAGAAGGTTGCTAAGTCTTATAACAAGCATGTTAAGAATAAGCAGTTTGTCGAAGGGGACTTGGTTTGAAAAACAAACGATTCTTCCAATTGGGAGCAAAGCTCCTAAATATGGGAAGTGGTCGCCAAATTGGGAAGGGCCATTCATTGTTAGTCAAGTTATTACTAGTGGTGCTTATCGGTTAGTTAATATGCAAGGGGAAGAGTTGAACAGAAGTATAAACGAAAAATACTTAAGTCTTATTACCCTTCAATTTGGGAAGGGATGATTGCAAAATGATGGCCACAAGCCAGCCAAATAGCTTTCTAAACCATTTAAAAACAAAAAGCACAAAAATAGCATCGACGGCTGCTAAAATACTACTAGTCTAGTTAGCTGGGTCTGACGGTGGATGTGAAGAGATGGCAGGATGTTCTTCAATTAGTACAGTTGAGGGAACTTCATCCGAGGCACTGGTTGCTACATCCTCTGCAGTAAGATAACCCTCGACTACATTATCTTCTTCAGCTGTCTTTGCTTCCTTATTGTCCTCAATCGCAAGAGTCTCTTCAGGTTCAGCGGGTGCTTCACTGGTCTCAATATCACTCACAACTACGTTTATGATGGTTTCAGCTGATATAGACATGGTAGTGGCAGGCTTCGAAGTCGATATGCTAGGCATGGGGGCAAGGACAGTTGATTCTGTGGCTGTAGGAGCTGGTGATGCTTTTGCTTCCAGAAACAAAGCCTTTAGTTCTTTCCAAGAAGTCTTGGCAGCCGAAAGCCCAATGTCTGTCGTAGCCAGGTCCCCCTCTAGTGTGACTCGTTGTTGAGCAAGAGGACTGATTTCCTTGTCAAGTATGGTGGACTATTGGTATAACTGGACTCTAGTGTTGGCACTCGACTTAAGTTTTTCTTCTATAACTTTGAGTCGAGGCTCAGTCTCAGCTATCTCCTTGTTTATCCTTTCTCGCTCAGCCATTAAAAATGCAAGACGATCAGTCAAGTCCTTACTCTTGGCCATGTCAGATTCTCTTTTAGCTTGCACGGCTCGGAAGGTGGTCAGCAACTGGAGTTTTTGGGCCTCAAGGCCAGAGAGATGATGGAGACTGTTGGAAGCTTTCTTGTGCCGCTTAACATTGACCGAGTAATCATAATGAATATATCCAATTTTAGCCGATATTTGGCTAAGGGTGGCTTTCTAGTTCTCTGAAAATTCTAGACTTTGGGCCGCTTTGGGCAAGACTAGCCGTAGCTTGGTTATTGTTGACTCCTCGGAGGGCACTTCATCTCCCAAATTCTCTTCAATAAAGGATAAGTGCGTGTCTACCAGAGAAGAAGGAGGGACGACTATTGGAAAAGCAGAAGTGTCGAAATACTGGAGAAGCACGTCGTCCGGGAATCAGGCATTCAGGAGATGCCACGGTGTTCTCTGGGGTGGAAGGATGAAGGGTTTCTTGGACTTAGTCCTCAATTGGTTGAGAAATTGGATGAATGGCTGATGTTACTAGAATGTTTGGGACGACAGTCGTTGGTTCCCAAGGCAATGGGTGAGAGGTGGCTTCTGGAATGGTTGGCTGGCAGAGATGAAACATATGTTAGTAGATGAAGATTTGAAAAGGAAGGAAAACGAGGAAAGAAATATACCTCAAGAATCAATCTTGGATTCCTTTTCCTCGGCTAAGTATGTACTAAGGGAGATGCATCAGGAGTCCGTTTCTTGCTTTTATGGAAAAGAAAGTAAATTTTAGGATGATGCTAAAAGGAAAGTTCTGAATCATAGCCTTAATTGGAAAATATATATACCTTGGTTGATGCAAGAATTGTGTGATGAACATCGGCTTACCTCGTGCTTGCGAAGAAGAAGATGGAAATCGCGAAGAGATGTGTTGAACATTTATAAGAGGAGATATAGATCTGTCATATGACAGGCCTTCGAATAATCGGTTGAGCCAGTCAGCAGTCGAATTGTTGAAGATCTCATTGACTACAGACGACCGCCAGTTAAGGAAAGCTGAAGTAGTGCCTGGTTACCGTTGGAAACTACTGTATCAGAAAGAAGATAGCCTGTCAACGATAGCAGAAAACTGCTTCGCGACTTCATGTTCATCATAAACAGGCAGAAAGGTAGGAGCTGCAGGTTCAGTGAAAGATGTAGGGATGTGCTGCAATAATCCAAATTGCCTAGCGAGGCACTATGGGCTGTAGTATTCAGAAGAAGACTTGCTGTTTCTGGACTTGGGTTTAATCCCAGTAAGAAGATTCCAAGTCGTCAAGGCACTTTCCCAGTCGAGTACAATTTCATGGCGGACGTCTTGTCTATCAGTGCTTTCAAAGGAGGTAAAGATCCAAGATGGACCGACTCCAGCTGAGATGATGGGATGAAATTCTGAGGATAGCCTAGCAAGCGAGAGAAGAGTGTTTACCACCTCAATAGTCGAATTATCTGAAGGAGTGAGAGTGATCAATCTCTCTACCAAGATAGGTGGGTTGTCAGGAGGAGGAACCAAGTTCTCAGCTTGCGACACGAGCTCTGGGAAGTAACGAAGGATCAAGAGGTGCTAGAACCAAAGTGGACCAGGGATGTTTTCAGTCTTTTCTTGATTCCTCAGTCGTTCAATGTACATAGACAAACTTTGATAAAGAAGACTGATGATGAGGGGGCCGAGTGCCACTGCTTGCCCAGAAGTAATGAGTTGGACGTATTTGAGGACTTCGGCTTCTATCTGTACTGAATTGGTGCAGATAAAGTATCTGCACATCCAATACAGCAAGAAAGCATCATGTTCAAGATCGTTGACTTCTCCAGTCGAGTTGGAGTTAGCAGAAATGAAATTGCTGTAATAGCAATGAGGTTTGGAACACTTGATACCAGGTATTTGTTAGACTACCTCATAGGAAGCAAGAACTTCGTTGCCATGGAGAGGAAGCCCGGTGATCGCAGCGACATCAAGTAAAGTGGGGCTCATCATTCCGCAGGCAAAGACAAAGCTGTTGATGGAGGTATTCCAGAAACCACATAAGCCAAAAAGAAGGTGAGGATTGAGGGGAATTTCATGGTCGGTGATCGCAGCGACATCAAGTAAAGTGGGGCTCATCATGCCGCAGGGAAAGACAAAGCTTTTGATGGAGGTATTCCAGAAACCACAGAAGCCAAAAAGAAGGACAACATTATTAGATTATGAATTCCCCAAAATTTTCAGTCTTTGCTCTTGTCCGTGGCTACTCGTTGAAGCCATTTAAGGTAAAAGGAAGTGCTGGCAGACCAAGTTTGAAAGTCGGGGGGGGGGGGGGTTCTTTTATCAATAGCAAACCATCTGGAAGCGATTGGCAAGGCGAACAAACTTGGATAAATAATGTTGTCAAGAAATAGTTTGCCTTCGTCTTGGTCTTCAGTGGACGGGTTCAGAGTCATGGAATGCTCAACATGATAAAGAGTGTCCATGATTTGCTTAGAATCAAAAATGGAAGAAGAGGACCGTTGAAGACCAACTGAAGCTGAGTCATCCGAAGCGTTGTGGCCATAGGAGACGTTATCAGGGTTTTGGGAATCGGATGCAGAAGACATGTTTGATTAAAGAAAGTTTGAGAAGGGTTAAAGAAGGTTGGAAAGCAGAAGAACCCGAGGAAGATCGAGAAAAAAATTAAGTAAATGGTGAAGGGAAGCAGTCGGCTAAATTTTATAAGGAAAGGAAAGCGGTTGTGAAAACTATCCGTTAGCAATAAAAGAGGGATAAGGAGTTGATACGGCAAGCATGTAACCGAGATAAATAGGTGTGTTGTGATGCTCAAGGTAAGTTGATTATATCATTCTATCTTCATTTCAATTAGATAGAAGATATAAGGGGCAAATGTTATCACCTAAATTAATGGAATGTGACTTAGCCGTTAATGAACTAGCCGTTGGGGATTAGCCGAAGCGGAAGCCAGTCGAATGTTGTACTGGTAGCTGATGAAGAACAATTATTAATTAAAAAAGGTTAAGCAAATGATATGGCCTAAAGGATAATATCACGAAGCAGTCCGTTTATGTTGAAAGTGGAAGTGATAGCTAAAAAATGTAAGATAAGAGCATTGATCCGATTAGTTGTTGCATGTGCTAACAACTTTTCTAAATAAATGGGGAACGATTTCAAGCTTTTTAGCTTGTTATTAGGAGGCAAAGAGACGTTGGAGAATGAAGAAAGCGGGCTCTGGTGATCATGGAAGACGTACCTACATTACAGGGATGGTTTGTTAGACATGGTTAGCCATTGTAATCTAGTTGGTTCAAGTTGGCCACTGAGTGCATGATGCTAAAATGTAGCAAAATGTGGCCAATGGGGACAGTTTTGCATAATGTTCAAGTTGTAGTCCATAAATACCAATTGTAAATATTGTATTAGACACATCAATACAATCAAACACATTTTTATGCATATTTTCTATTGCTTCCAATTTACTTTCATGAATTTAGTTTAGTTATTTTCACCTTCCACACTAAACACTCTTTGGAGTAGTTTTAAAACCCGCAAGTTAGGGTGCAGAATCCCCCTTCTTAGGTTATTCGACTGATAAGGGAATCATTGTTATTTGAAGTTAGTCGACGTCATGGCTAATTTTAGTTCACCAGATAACAACATGGTTAGCAGTGGCTTTATGGTTCTTCCTCAACCAAGTCTCCTTATTCCTCAATAGGACCTTATTCTTTCTTCAGATGGGGAGAAGAGATGACAACTATTGATTTGGTGTATTGGGGACTATAACCATTCTTGACGTATTTAACCTATTAGGGTTCCCATTAACCCCTAATGGGCCAAACTTAATTAGATCACTAATATTGAGCCTCTTAATAATAAATAGCTAATATGATTGTTAAAAAATATGAGCTAACATAATAGTTGAAAATATAAATTTCTAACAATCTCCCACTTAGGCTACATATTGTTCCTTAAACAATTATATCACAAAATCATTTAGGTGCACATCTAAATGCTATTTATCGTTATACTTCCTCTTAACAATCTGGTCCATCTCATGCATCAACAATGGAACCAACGTAGCTTTCTGATGATTCTTATTTTGTTGTTAATTAGGTTGTTAGTTGTAGTTAGTTTTTGATTAGTTTTGATTAGTTGTAGGTTATTTTTCTGTTTCATTCAGGTTTCATTTTGGCTTTTATGAGTTTTTATGGTATTTTAAGTGGAAATAAAGGAGCAGGTGAGAAGTTGGAGCAATTCTGTCCAGGAGGCTAGCGCTCAAGCGCCAGTTGTGCAGCGTCCGAGCGCTGGGAGATTTTGAGTGCCATTGTTGCTGCGCTTGAGTGTGGTGGTTATGCTTTGGAAAATAATAAAACGTGCAGCAGGTAAGGAGCTGAAGACAGGCAGTTGGAGACAGTTTTTGAGAGATATTCTTATAAAGAGAGTTAGACAGTCTTGAGAAGGAGGAAAAGGAGCAATCATAGAGAGTTGAAGCTTTCAAGTAGAAATTCATGTTGACTTTCTTAACTTCTTCTTCTTCATTTGTTTGTTCTGTTTCCATTATGTCTAGCTAATTTCTTTTTGTTAAAGGTACACTACAACAGAAAAGGCTTTAGGTAGCATTTATGTGTGCCTTTTAATAGCGCTTTTAAGCGCTATCTATGCCACCGCTATTAAAAGTAGTTAGTAAAGATAACATTTAAGAAGCGCTATTAAAAGATGACTTTAGATAGTGTTTCCACGTATTAACAAATGCTATCTTTAGTGTGTGTTTTCTGGCATCATTAGAACGGCATCTATGACTTTAGATAGCGTTTGTTTCAGTAAACGCTATCTAAAGGCATGCCTTTAGATATCCTTTTTTTAACAAATGCTATCTAAAAGCCGCCTTTAGATAGCGTTTACAAATACAAACGCTATCTATTCCCTCATTTCTTTTTAGTTTACCTATTTCTTAACTTTACCTCCATCCTCCATGTTCATAAAAAAACAGAAGGTTTACACAAATAACTGAAACACAATCCAAACTATAGGTAGCAAACAAAACCCAGACACCTAAGTTACTTGTACCAAACCATATGCATATAACACAATACAAAGTTTAGACCATATATAACAAGTATAATCAAATAAAAATTTCAAAAATATAGCGATACCAATCTTCCTTGACTTCAGATAGTTGAGCAGTGGAGTATGTGAAGCATTTGAAGTCAGGGAAGTATTGCGACATAAAAATTAAATAAATTAAGTTACAATTGCTATAACATTTGAACAGTCACATTTAAAAGCTAAGTAAACAATAAGCACTGAAACTACATACCGCCATTGGTATTTTAACATGGTTCTGTAAGATAATTTCCTTCATGAAACACATGACATAATACCCACAATCTGTATTGTTGGGTTGTCTTGGGCACTATAAAAAAAGAAAATAGTAAATCAGTATAGTTTTTTTAAACTAATTTCTCATTAAGTTTTTGCAAATATACCTCTATCCGAATCCATTTAATGTTGGTTGCTTTTAAACGAGGCACCTTAGCTCCGCTACGTGAACGATAAACTTGCAAAGCACTAATCACAAAATCAAACAGACTTCATTAAGAAACATATTTTCAATCATCACAAACACACGCATGGATTTTCCAACAAAAATTCTCAATGGTAACATCTAAATACAAAATGAAGGTTCTGGTTGCCTTTTTTATTTTGAACCACAACAGCCATAACCCAGTATATGCCAATTCAACACAGTTATTCTAATGTCAATAATCAAAAGCACATTAGGACCATGACAACTTGCAACATGTATCTACCATGGAAGCCATTCGACAGAATCATAGAAAATCAAAAAAATAAAAGCATGCTTACTTATTGAACAAATTCTTTAATTCTGGGCAATTCCTAGGATCAGCATTCAAGAAATCCAGATAGTAAACAATCTCTTCAACAGTATTTATCTCTAACAACATCCAATGATTCCTACAAAAATGTTAAGATAACAAATCCTAAGCACCTCAACTTTTATATAATTCATTATTGTGAATTAAGTCCTATAGGATAAGTGACTCACCCAACATTGCACGACGCTAGAAACAAGGGCTGGTATTCTCTTTCTGTAATTGCAAAGCGGTCAGCTATATACTTTGTCTGTGAATCCCCCCCAAGGAAGCCGTATGTATCTGTTCGGTGTGGGGACAAGAACAGAAACCTCCTCGTTCTTTCCTTTGGAAGCAAAAATTCTTCATACAAATACCTTCAATTAAAATATAAAAATGGTTACACCAATGACATCAATATTTAAATGGAAAAACTAAAAAAATATTGTACACTTTAAGCCTGATTTAGTACCTGATATATACGGAAATAACGGAGGCAGATACCCATTCATGATTTACAATTTCTCTGATATTTTCAGCATTAATTTTATCAATGATACGATCACCAGAAATATTTTGTTCTACCTCTATGTCCAATGGGTAATCATTTTTCATATTCTTTCGTTCATGTATTTTAAGAAAATTGAAATATTCCAGAGAAATGTTTTTTGAACCAGCTGTAGGAGGGTTGGCCTCAGATTTGCCTCCCTTCTTTACCGGGGTTGTAATTGACGCCTTTGTATGTTCAGACACTCTGCCCTTGCCTTTAGATTTTGCAGGTGCCTGGAAATTTTGCATTTCAATATGCCAGTTAGTGATCAACTACTGTAATAAATATACGTCGTATATGACAAGGTGGAAAAATCCAATTACATACCATATTAATTACAACCACGAGATCAATTGGCCATGCCACATAAGTACCTATTGCATCTCTTATTGTCATTACACTGCATCATCAATAGGTACCGCCAATGGCGCATCCCCCTCAATTGCAACATCAACTACAACTTTCACATGGTTAAGGGGTAGTGGTCCGGTGTGCAGTGTAACACCCGGCTCATTATATACTTTACCCATACCAACCATACGATGGGTTCGGGTTGATAAATATAGATGACATGAGTTGACGCCCTAAACCAATGATAGATGAATAAGCTGTGAATTAAGGCATTCAATTGAATGTATTTAACTGTGAATGCAATACTAGTAAAAAAAAAAGCATGCATTACCTCTGGAAGCTTGATGGCAGATGCTAGAGTGCAACTATCTTTGACGCTTGGGACTGAGAAATTAGCCTGCCTCTCCTCATCCTCCTTTTTTTTTCAGTTTATCTTCCAAATTGTTCAATCTTTCTAAGAGTTGAGCCACCAATGTCTCCCACCTTTTTGTTTCACATTTATGTTTTGCACGACCTTCAGGTGGGAAGTAGTCTCTTTGAGAGACACCAAAACCCACACCCCTAACACGACCAGGGTTCTCTGGCACACCTAGGGCTTTAGCAAGAATATCTTAGCGACCATAATCTTGTATCTCTCCCTCTGTTGCAAACTGTGACAGTTCCTCCTGACACATAGTTATTGGTGAAATGCAAATGTTAACAATATTATTATATATTTTCATAAGAAAATAACAAATGAAAATGTAAACGTTATTCTACTTACACATTTATTCCACACGTTCTGAGTATTTTTGTTGTCTATTACACCCGCCTTGTTCTCGCGGGCTTTCCTCCACACAATATGGCGTTTAATTTTTTTAACTTCTGGTCCTGCCTCATGTATCTGTATATTGAGATAATATATATTAACCAAACTTTTTAAAAGTCATATTTACCACACAGTTAATTATATACATACCAATTCATCCTCAATGTCAGCATATCCCTTACGTGATGCTTTGTAAGGGCATGCAGGATCTAACGCTCTCTTGCGATTTTCATTGCTTAATTTCTATTCAGACACATATAAGTAATATTAATACATGGTTAATGTCATATGTATATATATAATTATAAGGACTAACGTGATATTAAACATACCAGGAATCGTGCATCTCCTGTGCATATTGCTACAAAATCTGCCCACTCATCCCTTGATATGTGTGCATATTGTGATGGAGGTTCCTCTTTGATACTCCCGTTAGCATCTCTTAGAAATTTTCTTGTCAATCTAGTTCTGAATGCCCGATGTAGGTTACCGGCTTCCTGAAGTACAAATTGTCGTCGAGATTCATCAACATTAAAAGACATCTGCAAAACAATATAAACAACGTGTCAAAGTAAGAAAGAGAGAAAATCATGCCATCTTAAGAAAGAGCAACAGAAGCAAAACAAACTAATAGACTCTACCTGAATAATGGTGAGTTCAATTATAATTATTTTTGTGTCTTTCTTTCTCTTTCAAAAGTTTATATCAGAGGATTTAAATTCAAATTGAATGTACCTGTTTTTACCCCAAATGCACCATATAAGTGCATGCATCATTCTTGTTCTATCAGTAGACAGCATAAATAAATAAAAACCTCTTTTTGGTTGTGTTCTTGAACAGCAAAGCGAACAAGATTCTCGATCTCGACCCTGTTCTGGCTTCCTTCCACCTCGATCTCGATCTCAATCTTGATCATGTAACAAAAAATTTGATACGGAGGTGGCTTTGCTCAATGGCGGTGGCGGTTACCTCTTTCGATTCAAAAACAGGTCGACCACGGCGGAGGCAGAGGGCACAACACAACGGCAGTGGCGGTTACCTATTCCCCCAAAACCCAACCTCTTTCTTGCGGAACACAGGTCGAGCGCAGCGGAGGCAGAGGGCACAGCACAGCGGAGGGTGAAAGCACCTATTCCAGAGGCAGAATGCAGTGCGTGAAAGCCACCTTAGAGAAAGGATGCAAGGCAAGCACAGCGGCCGGAGGTGACGGAGCGAAGCGGCAAACAACTTTGAGAGAGGCCAGAATGCGGCCGGAGGATGTTAGGGTAAAACGCAGAAACTGAGATACGCGCGCTCGGGGGAAGGGACGAAAGTATTTGCGGGAAGTTATAAAATCAGCAAAAGTAATCACCCAAGATAGCGTTTCCGCTGTTAAACGCTATCTAAAGGTAATCACCTAAGATAGTGTTTCCGCCGTTAAACGCTATCTAAAGGTTATCTTTTAATAGCATTTCCTTAAACAAATGCTATTAAAAGTTGATTTTATTTTATTTATTTATTTCAAATTAGAAAAGATAGCACTTCAACATAAAAACGCTATCTTAGGTGCACTCTTTAATAGCACTTATTTTAGGAAACGCTATTAAAAGGGCACTACCATTTTTAATAGCAGTTCCGCTCTATAAACGCTATTAAATAACTGTTATCATAAGTCATTTCTGTTGTAGTGGTAGATGGAACTGCCTAGATAGCTTGTTTTGATTTTGGATTTCGACTTTTTTTGGTTTATTTAAATTCAAGAGTTTGTTCACTGTTTTAATGTTTATCTACTGTATGAATTTGCAATTGGGAAATTCGGGTTCATAGTCGCTGTTTGTGAATAGACGGTTTGTGTGTGTTACTTAGGAATAAGAACACAATCAAATTATCATTATTGAGTTGTAACCATTCTTATTATTCTTGTTAAGTTTCTAATACTCAAGGAATTGAATTGGTAATTTAGGCAGGAAGGTTTATCAACCTAAGGAATTAGGGGATAAATAAAAAAAACTCAGCTACTTGAATTTGGATAAACTGTTCAAGTTAATTTCCAAGTTTGAACAAGTAGGATAGGCAGGGAAATCGACCCTATAACAATTTCTCCTTGATTGTTTATAAACTAGTTTTCTGCTACTTGAATTTTCTCCATTGAAAAATACCAAAAATATTTTCTTCTATGCTAAGTTTTTGTTCTTTCTTATTGGTGAAAACCAGTTCCAAATTTTCGGTGGCTCAAACGAAGTTGAGTTGGCACATTAGTAGTTAACAGTTCAATCCCTGTGGACGATGATTTTATACTACAGTTAGCGATATGGTGCACTTGCCAATTTTGCTTAACACTTTTGTCAAATCCGAATTCATGACTAAACCAACATGATCATCATATCAATACACTCAACGACATAGATCGAATATGGATGAGTAGCATGGAAATCACATGTAATGTGATCTTTATCATGCTTATTTCCAATAGGTCCAAACTTAATCTTCAGTGAGATCAATCAGTGGTGCTAAAGTGATGAGCACGACCACGCTTAGCTTGGCACGGACATGTCGGAAATCACCGCCATTCTTTAGTCTGTAAACGCTTAGCACCGGCATGCTCTGAAGTCGACGTCATTTTCAAAATTCCTTATGCATGACCGTGCTTCATGTGAGCACGGGCGTGCTTCACATGAGCATGGTCGTCTCCAAGTTCAAGATTCATAAAATACCAACTTTATTACGACAGAATTCCCAAAAAACTCAAAGTCTTAAATTTAAAGTATAGAACATAATAAAAGACTCCCACTAAACAAAGGTATCCTTAGTGACAACAACCATATGAACAATATGATCATGACGGATCCTCTGGCAACATTTTTTTCAAAAGTGTAAGTAACTCTGTAAAGCTCTTGTCAGTCCATCCATTGTATGATTTCATGTTGTACAACCTTAACACCGCTGACAATCTTTTGAACGTAGAACAACCAGGATACAATGGTGTCTCTGTATCACTTATCATCCTCTCAAACAATTGAGGAAAATGATGAAGATCTTCTTCAACCACATTTGCCATGTCTTCAAAACGGCCACTCCATATGTAAAATTCGTGTCATTATCATTTGATGCATTGTTGTCTTCAAAACGGTTACCTTCATCTCTTGTCTAACCATGCATTGTCCAACATGTATAACTTTGATCAATATCATGACATATTAAATGATCTTCCAGCACGTCTGCACTAATTTTCTTGGAATAACAACACTCTAAACAGGGGCATATGATTCTATTGTGGTTTCCTGCATACTGAACTACAACCCTAATAAACTTGTTGACCCCGTCCTCATATTCTTTCGGCAAACGACTTGCAATCATCAATCTCCTATCCATACTTTCGAAATCTACATATTAAATTCACTCTAGAGATTTAAACAAGCATATCTGAAAGTAAAGAATAAAAAAAATTACCTGAAAGCTAGTGCTTAGAAAGTTTAAAGAGCATGCAACCAGTTGTATGAAAGCCTAACTCTTGGATGTGAGAAAGGATTCACAAAGCCAAGGATCAATCATTGAAAACTTACATGGACCCCATAAAAAGGCCAAGGCTAAGAAGAGTCCAAGATAGTATAAAGAAGAGTCCAAGTTACCTAGTTATGGATAGGGACTAGGACCTTTATATAGAGTAAAGTTCATGTAATAAAGGTATGAAGTAGAACCTTTGTAAAGAGTAGAGTTCATGTAATAAAAGTGCTTATTAAAAAAGAACTTGAGTAGTTTAGTCTTTTGGGCTTTTACTTTGGGCTTAGGCTAATTGGGCCTCTTGTACCAACTAGGCCCAACATAGGAATCCTATATTGGGTCAAGAGAGGCCCACACTTGGGATTAGAAGGAAGGAGGCGCTAATTGCACCATAGAGGATGATGAGCACTTTGCCTCATCTATAAATAGGCTTCATGTAACTCATTTCACAAGTTTGAATTCATTTGATAAGTTTCTTACACTTGAGATTCGAGAGAGAGTTGAGAGTTCTCCTCTTCTTGGTTCATGAGTTGAACCAATTGATTCTTATCTTGAATATCCTTATTCAAGTGGTGAATCCTCCTTTGGCTTATCAAATTCAATCTTCTTCTCCAAGAAGAATGCATTTGTGGCACTTTCCCATTCAACTTCTTCCTATTCCATTTTCTACTTTTGTTCTTTAGTTCTTGCACTTTAATTCTTGCAATTTACTTTCTAGTCATATATCAATCGTTCTTCTCTTCTACTCCTTTTTGTTTTCTCTTGATTCTTCACTTGAAGAGCAAGATTCATATCAATTGTGCTTGAATTGTGTTTGATTTCAAATTTTAAAGCAATTAGATCAAAGAAGATCCTAAAATGCTAAGTGATCAATCCTTGATCACATCATGTGGTATCTAGAGCTAGATCTTTGATCTTCAATTGTTTTGAATTTTTGATCAAAATTTTCAAATTCTATGATGATCTTTGATTTGGAGCCAATTTCGTGATGAAAATCTTTCATGTAGTGGTGCAATTAATCACATGAATTGGATGATGAAAAGTAATTTGAATCCAATTGTTATCCTTGATCTAGAATTTGAAATGTGTTTGAACTGATCTTGCTTGAATTTTTGGTGTAAATTTTTTGCCCTCCACATTCTCACATTTGATTTAGGTGTCACTTTTTCTTGTGATTCTTGATCACATGTGATTTTGGTTGCTTCTAGAAAATTCAAGCATAGATCTATTTGCCTTACTTTATGAATTTGAACAAATTCAAAATTCAAATTCAAATTTCAAATTTCAATTCACAATAGTAAGATTGATTCAAATTTTAATCAAAAGTGCTTCAATGATTTCATATTATTAGAACCTAATATATCTTCATGAAATTCAATTTGTGGAAATGATGTGTTTATCTTCCACTTGAATGAAAGATCTAGGTCTTTAATTACTTGATTTGTGCTTCATTACTTGGAAATTATGTTTACACTAAAGCCACTAATGCTGCTGATCTCAATACCGAGGAAACTTTGTATAATGTGTTCTCTTATCTTAATTCTCCTACCATTCAAATTGTCCAACAGTCAATGGCCTCTTCTGACTCTATTCAGAATTCCAGGAATGACTATACTGATCTGTCTCGGGTTCAGGAGACTGATATTGACACTGATGCTCGTTCTGTCTCAAGTGTTAATCTTAATAACAATCTTGTTGTTATTAAAGACATGAGTCTTGTTGGTAAGATGTGGAGTACTCAAGTAGAGGAGGAGGAGGAGGAGGAGATTAATTCCTCTTCTCTTGATCAACTAATTGCTCCAAGCAGGTATTTGAATGATGATCCTAAAGATAATTTGAAGAAGGATGCAGGTTTTACTATTGTTCTTTCAAAGTCTCGAAAGAAAAAAGAGAAAAATAAGAAAATTCTAGTTCATAAAGCTCAGGCTAAGAATACACGATTTAGGGGTGGTCCTAAAAATTTTACTTAATGGATCTTGTGTTCTGGAATGCTAGAAGGATTGGTAACCTAGACACTAGGTTAATTTTGAAAAAGCTTTGTTTTGAGAACAAGCTTTCTTTAGTGTTCATTGTCGAGCCTTGGATTTCTTATACTTAGCTGCCTGTTAATTTTTTGAAGGATCTGAATTTAAAAAATTTTGCTGTCAATGAGAGAGGTCCAAACTTCCAAATCTTTGGTGTCTCTGCTCTTTGAATTTGTCTCCTTCCATCATTTCTATATCTGACCAGCAAGTAACTTGTTCTGTGGTTATTGATGGCAAGCCTATGTTTGTCACTGTTGTTTATGCCTCAACCAATTATCTTATCAAGAGGCATCTCTGGACTGACCTTATTTCTCTCCATCAGTATCACAATGTTCCTTGGTGTTTTTTTGGAGACTTTAAATGTGTCCTTGGTTCACATGAGCATAGAGGCAGAGGTTTTCCATCTAAGTTACCTTGTGAGGACTTTAGAAGTTGGTCAGACATTATGAATCTGATTCATATTGATACAAGAGGCTCCCCTTATACTTGGTCTAATGGTAGAATTGGAGGTAATTACAGTGATAGGAGATTGGAAAGATCTTTTTGCAATAATGATTTGTTAGATTTGTGAACTAGTGTTTCCTGCTGCACTCTCACTAGGTCCAAGTCTGACCACTTTCCTACTCTCCTCTCTTTGAAGAAAGATGATAGGAGGCAGGGCTCAGCTTTTAAGTTCCATAAGATGTGGTCAGGTCACCTTAGCTGCAGGTCCTTAGTTGCTGAAACTTGGCATTCTCAGGTTAATGGCTGCCTTATATTTATTCTTTCTCAAAAATTGAAGAATTTTAAAGTCAAATTAAAATAATGGAATAGAGCTGTGTTTGGTAATGTTCATAGCAATGTCAAAGAAGCTATGACTCATCTTGATCAGATTCAACAATTGATTAGTAATGATAGTTCTGATGAGCTTCTTAATAAATAAAGAGAGGCTTAAACTTTGCTGCAACAAGCTCTCAGAGATGAGGAGGTTTTTTGGAAGGAAAAGGCAAGAGTTAAATGGTATTCAGATGGTGACATAAATACTGAGTTTTTTCACATAATGGTTAAAATTAAAGCTGTTACTAATAAGATCATTGCTTTGAAAGATGGAGATAAGCTCATCTGTTCTACTGCTGATATTGAAACTCACATCCCGAGTTTTTATCAAAATTTGTTTGCTCAAGGTAATAGCTGCCATGCTACTAATTTAGTTGAGAGAGTCATCCCCTCCTCGGTTTCTGATCAAGACAATGTTTTTCTTACAAATTTGCCATCCATGGATGAAGTTAAAGTTGTTGTGTTCTCTCTTAATGCAGATAGTGCCCCTGGTCCGGATGGTTTTGGTGGCCATTTATTTCATTCTTACTATGATATCATATCTCAAGATGTCTATAATGGTGTCTTACAATTCTTCAAAAAACGTTGGCTCCTTCCTAACTTCAATTCCTGTACAGTTGCTTTAATTCCTAAGGTTCCAAATGCTGTTAAGATTGAACAATTTAGGCCTATTGCCTTAGACAACTATAAGTTTAAGATGATTTCCAAGATCCTTGCAGATAGGTTAGCATCTATAGCTCCCAAAATTATCACTGAGAATCAAAGGGGCTTTATTAAAGGGAGGCAAATCTCAGATTGTATTGATGTGGCTTCTGAATGCATTAACCTTTTAGATAAAAAAGCTTTTGGTGGTCAAATTTCAATGAAGATAGACATTAAGAAAGAATTTGACACCCTTGACTAGAACTTTCTTCTTTCTGTTTTGAAATCTTTTGGTTTTAGCCAACAGTTTTGCAATTGGATTGAAGTCATTCTTCATTCTACAATGATGTCTATTTCGGTGAATGGAAGTGCTATTGTTTTCTTTGGTTGTAAGAGGGGGGTTAGGCAAGGTGATCCTCTTTCCCCCTCCTCTTTTATATTGAAGAAGTCCTTAGCAGAGGAATAAATCAGTTGGTGGATTGTGGCAAATTGCAACTAACGTCTGGTCCAAGAAGTTGTAGAATGCCTTCTCATGTTCTTTATGCTGATGGTGTTCTTATTTTCAGCAAAGCTTCTAAGACCAGTATTAATAATTTACTTGGCTTGTTCAAAGATTATGAGCTTAACTCTGGTCAAGTTATTAGTGCATAAAAATCAAAGTTTTACACTGGTTCTATGTCAGCTACTAGAATAGCAGCTCTGTCTTCTCAACTTGGCTTCTGTCCTGGAACTGTGCCTTTTACTTATCTTGGAGTTCCTCTTTTCAAGGGAAGACCCATGAGATCTCATCTTCTCCCTATTGCTGATAAAATAAAATGCAAATTGGTATCATGGAAGGGCTCCCTTCTGTCTATAATGGGAAGAATTGAGTTGGTGAAATCCATTATCCATGGTATGCTACTTTACATTTTTCTCATTTATGCTTGGCCATCTAGTTTGATAAATCTTGTTGACAAATGGTTGAGGAATTTTGTTTGGGCTGGTGACATTAGCTCAAAGACGATTATTACTGTCTCCTGGAATAAAGTTTGCAAACCTTTCTCCCAAGGTGGTCTTGAATTGAGATCTATCAAAGAAATTAATAAAGTAGGTATGCTTAAGCATGGTTAGGAATTCGTGGCCTCTATCAATCATTGGTCCGCTATTCTCAGGGCTAGAGCAATCGGAAATAACCTTCCTGTCAGTCATCATATTTCCTCTTCAATTTGGTTTGGTATTAGATGCAATGTCACTGAAGTTTTGGATAACATCTTATGGAAGGTTGGTAATGGCTTGAATATCAATTTCTGGAGTGACAAATGGATGTCTAAAACAGTTATGGATCTTTTAAATTTTCCTACAGAAATGAATCTTCTTCTGCAAGCTAAAGTTAATGACTTTATTTTTGATGGTCACTGGAATGTGCCTTCAATTCTCATATCTCATTCTCCTCTGCTGCAGTCTGAAATTGAGAAGATGGTGCTCCCTACATTTCCTTGCTTAGATTAACTTGTTTGGTCTAGCTCTCCTTCAGGTGTGCTCAGGTTCAAAGAGGCATATAATCATGTTACCCCAGCAGGTTAGGCGATTCCTTGGTCAAAGATGGTTTGGACCAACTGTGTTCCTCCTTCCATATCCTTCATTTTTTTGAGAATCATGCACAATAAAATTCCTACAGATGAAAATCTTCATGCTAGAGGTTGTATTGTTGTTTCCATGCGTAGTGTTTGTGGCAACTCTGCAGAAACAACCAATCATCTTTTTTTTGGATTCCAGATTTGCTAATCAATTGTGGCATTGGTTGATGGCTGCAATTGATTCTCATATTGATTTATCTAGCTTTGCTATTGGTCTGTCAATATGCAACATGAATTGGAGTTCCCAAATTCATGATATGATCATCTCTGGAATTCTCAGTGTTTTCTATGTGGTTTGGAGGTGCAGGAACTTGGCCAGATTTGATAATAAAGTTGTTCTAATTAACTCTGCCATTGATATGCTTTCTTCATACATCTCTATGCCAGTCTTGCACAGTAAGGGGATTATGTCGAATTCTATTGAAGAGTTCTCTATTCTTAAGAATTTCAAGGTCACATGCCATCCTTCTTCAGCTCCTAAAATAACAAAAGTTATTTGGCAGCCTCTATTGGGTGGTATAATTAAATGAAACACTGATGGGAGTGCTCATGGTCCTTGACGCGCTGCCGCGCACGCGTCAAAAAGCGAGCGGTTTGTAAAAATATGTAGTTAGGGAGCGACAACTCGAGTATCGTCTCACAAGGACTCTTGGGTTATTGTTAACAGAAAAAGTCAGTTTTGGGGGGTTTTAAGATTTGAAACTAAATCAAGAAAACAAAGCAGAAAATAATGCAAACTAAATAATTATCAAATAAGCTAAACGATCAACCTACTGCTTTCGGTTTCCCACTATCATTGGTTCAAATAAATCCAAGCCCTAAGCGGATTCTAAACCCTTTTCAATTGTAACATCAATTAACAAGCGAAACCGATGCTACGAGACATATGTTACTATTCCCGAAATAAGCAAACGGATGAAGCGCTCGTGAATTAAGCAAACACGAATGAACACACGCGAATTAAGCAAACGCGATTAATTTTAGGAACACACAATCATCGAAACAAATCAATATATATTCTATATAATCTTGAATTAAGCAAACAGAACATACAGAACAAATATTGAAAGAGAATAGCAACGAGTTCAGGAATTACAGAACCTCAAGTGGCGGTGCAAACCGATTACAGTAGATCAATCAAGGAGACTAGTTTGCCATTACAAAAGAAACACAAAAATACTAAACCTAATTCGCAGCCGCACTATGTAAAAGATAGGAAGAGATATCATCAGTTCTGCCCTAAAACAGATATAAATACAGATTCTGGGTTCCGCGCGCTCGCGAGGCGAGCATCCTTTCACGAGGCGAATATTATGAACAGCTCTTCAGTGTTTGGCTTTCTCGCGAGGCGAGACAGAGAGGACGGCATTTCTGGCATAGTGAGGCTTCAGGCTCGCGAGGCGAGTAGCCTCTCGCGGGGCGAATAACTCCAGAATTGCTTCTCTTTATTAACCAGAAAACAAGGATTAGCAGTAAGTGCTTTATTCGACTCCAAATAAGCTAAATTAACCTAAAAATACTCTAGAGACTCAAAATGTTGCTTGAAGAAAATCAAGTCCAATTTGGGCGAAAACGAGATTAAACTCGAATAAAACAATGGTCTTTACTAGTCGAAAACTAGTCGAGCCAGAGACTGATCAAAATACCCAAAACTTAAACTTTGCTTGTCCCCAAGCAAACTAAAATTCAAAAAGGACTCAAACTTGGCAAGCTCTAAGGATTCAATCAAACTCGCACAAATTTCATGCAATATTTCAACAAAACAATTTTTCCTCAATGTTCCCCCCCCCCCTAACAATGCGACCCCCACATTCATTTACTTTGAACAATCTAGAATCCCATCATTCATGCAATCAGTAATCTAAGCAAGGGATCCAAGTTACACACAAAAGGGAGATCACCAAATTCAAACAACCGCCTTCCTCACAAGGGCATTTAGTGTTTCACTCATTCGCTCAATTTGTCTAGGCTAACAACATTTCAGTCAATTTCACTTTTAAGAGCACTTCCCATAAATTTGATTTTCATCTCTAACAAAGTTCCCAAGAAAACATGCATGCAACATCAAAAGGTCTTTTAAGGTTGTAATGGGGCCTGGCTAAGGGTAGGATATACAAAGGAATTAGGCTTAAGTCCCTAGGAACTAAGAGAGCATGAGCATTTGATACATATTGAATTCCACTCGAGTTCCTTTTTCCATTTCTCTTTTTGCCTTGGGTGACTACAGCCTCTTTTCTTTCAATACCCTTTTTGACATTTTTGCACTCTTTTTTTTTTCTTTCTTTCTTTTTATTTTTTTTATTTTTTTTTATTTTCTGTCAATAACAACAAGAGTCCCCGGCAACGGCGCCAATTTTGACGCGCTGTCGCGCATGCGTCAAAAAGCGAGCGGTTTGTAAAAATATGTAGTTAGGGAGCGACAACTCGAGTATCGTCTCACAAGGACTCTTGGGTTATTGTTAACAGAAAAAGTCAGTTTTGGGGGGTTTTAAGATTTGAAAATAAATCAAGAAAACAAAGCAGAAAATAATGCAAACTAAATAATTATCAAATAAGCTAAATGATCAACCTACTGCTTTCGGTTTCCCACTATCATTGGTTCATATAAATCCAAGCCCTAAGTAAATTCTAAACCCTTTTCAATTGTAACATCAATTAACAAGCGAAACCGATGCTACGAGACATATATTCCTATTCCCGAAATAAGCAAACGGATGAAGCGCTCGTGAATTAAGCAAACACGAATGAACAGACGCGAATTAAGCAAACGCGATTAATTTTAGGAACACACAATCATCGAAAGAAATCAACATATATTCTATATAATCTTGAATTAAGCAAACAAAACATACAGAACAAATATTGAAAGAGAATAGCAATGAGTTCAGGAATTACAGAACCTAAAGTGGCGGTGCAAACCGATTACAGTAGATCGATCAAGGAGACTAGTTCTCCAATACAAAAGAAACACAAAAATACTAAACCTAATTCACAGCCGTACTATGTAAAAGATAGGAAGAGAGATCATCAGTTCTGCCCTAAAACAGATATAAATATATATTCTGGGTTTCGCGCGCTCGCGAGGCGAGCATCCTTTCGCGAGGCGAATATTATGAACGGCTCTTCAGTGTTTGGTTTTCTCGCGAGGCGAGCCAGAGAGGATGGCATTTCTGGCATAGTGTGGCTTCAGGCTCGCGAGGCGAGTAGCCTCTCGCGGGGCGAATAACTCCAGAATTGCTTCTCTTTATTAACCTGAAAACAAGGATTAGCAGTAAGTGCTTTATTCGACTCCAAATCAGTTAAATTAACCTAAAAATACTCTAGAGACTCAAAATGTTGCTTGAAGAAAATCAAGTCCAATTTGGGCGAAAACGAGATTAAACTCGAATAAAACAATGGTCTTTACTAGTCGAAAACTAGTCGAGCCAGAGGCTGGTCAAAATACCCCAAACTTAAACTTTGCTTGTCCCCAAGCAAACTAAAACTCAAAAAGGACTCAAACTTGGCAAGCTCTAAGGATTCAATCAAACTCGCACAAATTTCATGTAATATTTCAACAAAACAATTTTTCCTCAATGTTCCCCCCCTTTTAACAATGTGACCTCCACATTAATTTACTTTGAACAATCTAGAATCTCATCATTCATGCTATCAGTAATCTAAGCAAGGGATCCAAGTTACACACAAAAGGGAGATCACCAAATTCAAACAACCGCCTTCCTCACAAGGGCATTTAGTGTTTCACTCATTCGTTCAATTTGTCTAGGCTAACAACATTTCAGTCAATTTCACTTTTAAGAGCACTTCCCATAAATTTGATTTTCATCTCTAACAAAGTTCCCACGAAAACATGCATGCAACATCAAAAGGTCTTTTAAGGTTGTAATGGGGCCTGGCTAAGGGTAGGATATACAAAGGAATTAGACTTAAGTCCCTAGGAACTAAGAGAGCATGAGCATTTGATACATATTGAATTCCACTCGAGTTCCTTTTTCCATTTCGCTTTTTGCCTTGGGTGACTACAGCCTCTTTTCTTTCAATACCCTTTTTGACATTTTTGCACTCTTTTTCTTTCTTTATTATTTTTTTTTTTTTTTGCCCTTTGGCTCCGACCTTTATTTTTTTCTTTTTCTCAATCCCCAACAACACATCATATCCTTGTAGTCATCCCAAACTTAGTTTCTTGCAAGCCTTGTCTTGCTAAGCTTCCATGCTCTCCTAATCCTAAGATCGGGTTAACATGGTTTTTCAGATTTTAGGCTCATAACATAAGGTCATCAAGAAATAATAGGCTAATTAGGCTCAAAGGGGCTAACAAAGGAACATGCATTAGGGACTGGTTCACTTTAGGCCAAGTAGCTAATTCAAAGAAAATTGCCTAAATCATCTAATGCAAACACATAGACATGCAAACCATGAAGAGATTCAAGCAAATTCGGGAAAGTGCAGCTCAAAAGTGATTCATACAGTTAAAAACATGTTGGAGGCTCAAATCCTCACCTGGACATTTTTTCCGCAAATTGTTCGACCGAGATTCAATCCCTAGTGTGTGCACCCCTTCACCCCAAACTAATCATAAATCATGCAATCACAATGAAATATCTCAAAGTTCAAATTTCAATTTTTCAAATGGGGATCAAATTTTCAAATTTCAAGACCTAGGGGAAAACCATCAGTAGTCAACACATGTCATGCAATCATCTATGCAAAATTTGATCAAAAACCAATAAGCTCACCGACACAAGACTCAACACACAAACTCTTGATCTTCTCAAATTATTCAAGAGTTAAAAGAAAAGAAAATAAAAACAAAGCAAGGAAAAGACAATTAAAAAGAAGAGGGTTTAGAGAAACTCATGGAGGTGGTTCCACCGGGATCCCACTGTCTGTGATACAGCGGCCACGGGATGCTCAGATTGCATTATGATCCTCCCGGATCCCATGGCCTGTAGCATAAGGCCCAAGTGATAGACAAGGGACGGAAGCTTATTCCATGGTCCCCTAACTTGCAGCCTTGATATGGAAGTGAACACTTGACAATTATGGTGACCTCGCCGAGTGCGGCGGACTTCTCACTCCCTCTAGGGTCAAAGATGACCTCCTTGTTAATCTTGTCAACAAAGTCCTACCAGTAAAAATGGGGTTCAACCTCTTGGATTGGCCATAGTGCCTTCATATCCAAGGGTGCAAAATCCAGAGGATTGAACTCCAACGCTGGTGGTTCCACAGTGGGAGGTGGCAAATAGGTAGAGAGGATCTCTGGTGCCGCTTCAACTTCTGCACGTTCTTCATATACTGCATTATCCAATCCATCACCTGCTATACATGCAGAAATATCAGCACACACCACACAAAGGTTAGTGTTAGTACAGTCAGTACATATAGTACAACAAACTGAATTAGAAAAAGCTTGAATGTCTGGAAATTCAACACACATTTCATCAGTAATAGTGTTCTCGACATCATTGTTAAAATCATGTTCAAAAGAAGTATTGTCAAGAACAACTATTTGTGAATATGTATGTTCTTCAAGGAGACGTTGAGTTTGCAGTGCAGCCGAGGTGGAGACAATGTGATCAATTTGAATGGCCAACTTCTGAAAACCAGCTTCTATCCTCTGTTGGGATTCAAGATTTTGTTCTGCCATCCGTTGATTTTGCTCTGCCATCCGTTGATTGTTCTCTGCCATCTGTTGATTGTTCTCTTCCATTCGTTGAGTGTTCTCGGCCATTCGTTGTATCAGAGAAGCTAACTCATCCAGGCTGCCTTGATCTCCACCATGTTGGCGAGAATAATCATTCACCCCAAACATGCCAAAATCACTGTTAAACTCATAACCTTCAGCAAAGTTAGGATAATACATGCATGGTGGTGGCTCATTATTAATATTAGGCATGTAACCATGCATGTAATTATCCATGGGAAGTACTAAGATTCACAACCAGACAAAGCAGCCGTAACT